>JARBWK010000011.1:117135394-117329515 GCA_030556195.1 Anolis apletophallus | reverse complement strand
TTTCTCTTCTCCTCCCCCCTCTTTCCTTCCCCTTCTTTCCCACCTTCTTCTCTTTCCTCTTTACTTTCCTTCCCCTTCTTTCCTTCACTTTTCTCTTCTCCCCCTCCCCCCCTCTCTCCCCCTGTTTCTTTCTCCCTTTCTCCCTTCCTTCCTTCAGGGCTTGGCTCTCCTCTCTCTCCCACGCAGGGGAGGAAGTGGTTGCACATTGGCTTCTTTCTCTTCTTGCTCAGAGGAGGAGGAGGAGGCGAGAAAGGGGAAGTTCCCAGAGAGAGAGAGAGAGAGAGAGGGACCCGCCCCTCTTTCCCTGCCTTCCTTCCTTACTTCCTCCCCCCACCCATTTCCTCCCCAAGCCTTTCAGCCCCACTGGTCATGTCGACGGCTCAGAGTCCATGAACCAAAGGGGTCCCTTTTGAGGCTCAGCTCTCCACCTTCTTCCCTTCCTTCCTTCCTTGCAGGTAAGTAAGTGCCTTTCCCTCTTCCACTCCCTCCAAGCTTGGGAACAGGAAGAAGGACTTGTTTCCTGACCAAATGCTTTGTTGCCTTTGAGCCTTTCTCAAAGTTGAAAGAGTTACCTAGAGTTTCTGCTATTGTTGTTGTTGTTGTTGCAAAGGCTGTATGGCCCTCTGTTGGGGGTGCTTTGATTGTGTCTTCCTGCATGGCATAAACTAGGATTGGACTGGATTTGCCTATGCTGACGTGGGGAGGATGGTGTTCTTCCTGTGGTGCGGGCTGGTAGAGGACTTCAGTTTTCTTCAGGCTTTCTTCCAGCCCAAATAATAATAATAATAATAATAATAATAATAAAAATACTGCAACGGCTGTATGGCCCTCTATTGGGGGTGCTTTAATTGTGCCTTCCTGCATGGCATAAAGGGATTGGACTGGATGGCATCTGGAGTTTCTGCTCCTCTGTTGGGGTGCTTTGATTGTGTCTTCCTGCATGGCATAAAGGGATTGGACTGGATGTGCCTATGCTGACGTGGGGATGATGGTGTTCTTCCTGTGGTGCGGGCTGGTAGAGGACTTCAGTTTTCTTCAGGCTTTCTTCCAGCCCAAATAATAATAATAATAATAATAATAATAATATTGCAACGGCTGTATGGTCCTCTGTTGGGGGTGCTTTGATTGTGTCTTCCTGCATGGCATCAACTAGGATTGCACTGGACGTGCCTATGCTGACGTGGAGACTATGGTGTTCTTCCTGTGGTGCGGGCTGGTAGGGGACTTCAGTTTTCTTCAGGCTTTCTTCCAGCCCAAATAATAATAATAATAATAATAATAATAATAATAATAATACTGCAACGGCTGTATGGCCCTCTGTTGGGGGTGCTTTGATTGTGCCTTCCTGCATGGCATAAAGGGATTGGACTGGATGGCATCTGGAGTTTCTGCTATTATTATGATTATTATTGCAAAGTCTGTATAGCCCTCTGTTGGGGGTACTTTAATTGTGCCTTCCTGAATGGCATCAACTAGGATTGCACTGGACGTGCCTATGCTGACGTGGAGATTATGGTGTTCTTCCTGTGGTGCGGGCTGGTAGAGGACTTCAGTTTTCTTCAGGCTTTTTTCCAGCCCAAATAATAATAATAATAATCATAATAATAATAATATTGCAACGGCTGTATGGTCCTCTGTTGAGGGTGCTTTAATTGTGCCTTCCTGCATGGCATAAACTAGGATTGGACTGGATTTGCCTATGCTGACGTGGGGATGATGGTGTTCTTCCTGTGGTGCGGGCTGGTAGAGGACTTCAGTTTTCTTCAGGCTTTCTTCCAGCCCAAATAATAATAATAATAATAATAATATTGCAACGGCTGTATGGCCCTCTGTTGGGGGTGCTTTGATTGTGTCTTCCTGCATGGCATAAAGGGATTGGACTGGACTGGATGGCCTCCAAAGTTTCTGCTATTATTATTATTATTATTATTATTATTATTAGCTTGGTGAGTCGGCAGTGCCTGGTTTTTTTGAGAAACCTATTAGTTGGTCTGTAGTAGTTATTGTTGTGGCTCACAGTGGTGTCAGGAAGTTAGTGAAGGTACTGCGAGTCCCATCGTCCATGGATCAACATCCTCCAAACAGCACCAGGACGTAGAGTGGGTCATGGAGGCTCTGTCTGCCAAGTTTGGCCTTGATCCCTCATTATTGGGAGTTGCAGTGGTATCATGAAATTACTGAAGGTACTGCAAGTCCCATCATCCGTGGTCAAGCCACCTCCAAACAGCACCAGGACGTAGAGTGGGTCATGGAGGCTCTGTCTGCCAAGTTTGGTCTTGATCCCTCATTATTGGGAGTTGCAGTGGTATCATGAAATTAATGAAGGTACTGCAAGTCCCATCATCCATGGTACACCCACCTCCAAACAGCACCAGGACATACTGTAGAGTGGGTCATGGGGGCTCTGTCTGCCAAGTGTGGCCTTGATCCCTCATTATTGGGAGTTGCAGTGGTATCATGAAATTACTGAAGGTACTGCAAGTCCCATCATCCGTGGTCAAGCCACCTCCAAACAGCACCAGGATGTAGAGTGGGTCATGGAGGCTCTGTGTGGCAGGTTTGGTGTGGATCAGTCATTGGATTAGGTTTGCAGCAGTCTTGGAAAGTGAGGGAAGGCACTTCAAGTCCCATCATCCATGGTCTGCCCTCCTCCAAACTGCAGTAGGTTGTAGAGTGGGTCACTGGGGTTCTGTGTGCCAAGTGTGGTTTTTCTCAGTGTTTGTCGGGGGCCACAGTGTTCTGTGGGAACAGAGGGTTGTGAAAGTACTACAAATCCCATCATCCATTGTCAGTCCTCCCCCAAACCTCACCAGGACATGAAGGCAGTCATGGGGGTTATGTGTGGCAAGTGTGGTCTTGATCAGTAATCGGATGAGGGTTGCAGCGGACTTTGGAAGTGAGTAGAGGTACTACAAGTCCCATAATCCGTGGCCCGCCCTCCTCCAAACTGCACGTAGAGTGGGTAATGGGGTCTGTGTGTGCCAAGTGTGGTCTGTATTGGTCCCTTTAGGTGGCCACATTGGTCTGTGGGAACCAAAGTGTTGGGAAGTACTACAAATCCCATAATCCGTGGTCCATCTCCCCCAAACCGCACCAGGATGTAAAGGGGGTCAGAGGGGTTATGTGTGCCAAGTTTGGTCTTGCTCAGTTATTGGATGAGGGTCGCAGCAGTCTTGGGAAGTGAGTGGAGGTACTTCAAGTCCCATCATCCGTGGTCCATCCTCCTCGTTACTGCACCAGGATGTAGAATGAGTCATGGGGGATCTGTGTGCCAAGTTTGGTCTTGATCAGTCTTTGGATGAGGTTGGCAATGGTCTTGTGAAGTGAGTGTAGGTACTTCAAGTCCCATCATCCATGGTCCGCCTTCCTCTGAACTGCACCAGGATGTAGAGGGGGTCATGGGTACTCTGTGTGCCAAGTTTGGGCCTGGTCTCTGATTTGTAGGGGCTGAAATGTTCTATGGGGAATGAATTGGATGAAGGTACTGCAAATCCCATCATTTGTGAGCCATCCTGCCGTAAACCGCAGCAGGTTTGTAAAGTGGGCTATTGGGCCTCTGTGTGCCAAGTTTGGTGTGGGCCACAGTGCTCTAAGGAAGTGAATTGAAGTACTGCAAGTCCCATCATCCATGGTCCATCCTCCCTCAAACTGCACCAGGATGCAGGGTGCACTTTGGGGGGGTCTGTGTGCCAAGTTTGGTCTTGTTCTGTCATTGTTGGGGGCCTAGTCAGGAAAATCAAGTTGAGGAAGCCTATCAATATCCCATGAGCTGAGGCCTAGTCAGGAAAATCAAGTTAAGGAAGCCTTGCTGTCAATTTTGGGCCTGGTCTGTGATTTATAGGGGCTACAGTGTTGTTTGGGAAGTGAATCAGGTGAAAGTACTGCAAATCCCATCATTCATGGCCCCTCCTGCCCTAAAGCACACCAGGTTGTGAAGTGGGCCATTGGTCCCCTGTTTGCCAAGTTTGGTCCTTTGCTGTGGGCCGCAGTGGCTGACTGCCTGAGGCCTTTCCTTTTCCCTCTGAGTCACTTTAGAATGTTGGAATGTGGTTGGCCAATCGGAGTCCTTTATGCAAATACCATTTCAGTGGCAACCAATCCCCTCTGTCTGGGGCCGTAGAATGTTGGAGCGTTTCGATTGGCTGCAACTGTGGGATTATTTGCATAAAGTCCTTTGATTGGCCAGCCTCGCCACTCCAAAATTCTAAGGCACCAGACAGAGGGCATTGATAGCCACTGATTAGCCAGCATCCCAGAATCCAGGCCTCTACATTCAAACAACAGGATTTCTTCCCACTGAGGGGAAAAAAGGCACCATCAACATTCCCTCCCCACTTGGCTCTGTGAAAACAAAATGGAATCCTGTTTTCTCCTCCCCCTCAGCTTTTACAAAATGGCCTTTTAAAGTTACCAATTACCAGCAGAGCAGGCCAGAACATTACAGGCCCCAAAAGAGAGTTTAGGACAGGATGGGCCACGAATGATGGGATTTGCACTACCTTCACCCAATTCACTTCCCAGAAAACACGGTAGCCCCTACAAATCACAGACCAGGCCCAAAATTTACAGTAAGGCTTCGTTAACTTGATTTCCCTGACTAGGCCTCAGTTAATGGGACATTGTGTATGGCCAGGCCCCAAAAGAGAGTTTAGGACAGGATGGGCCACGAATGATGGGATTTGCACTACCTTCACCCAATTCACTTCCCAGAAAACACTGTAGCCCCTACAAATCACAAACCAGGCCCAAAATTTACAGTAAGGCTTCATTAACTTGATTTCCCTGACTAGGCCTCAGTTAATGGGACTTTGTGTATGGCCAGGCCCCAAAAGAGAGTTTAGGACAGGATGGGCCACGAATGATGGGATTTGCACTACCTTCACCCAATTCACTTCCCAGAAAACACTGTAGCCCCTACAAATCACAAACCAGGCCCAAAATTTACAGTACGGCTTCATTAACTTGATTTCCCTGACTAGGCCTCAGTTAATGGGACATTGTGTATGGCCTGAATTAACAGTAACCAACCTTGGCACACTGAGCCCCTATGACCCATGATTCATTCTACTGCAGTTTGGAGTAGGGAGGACCATGGATGATGGGACTTGAAGTACCATCACAGGTTATGAGATTTGTAGTACTTTCAAACTCTTCATTCCCCACAGACCAAGGCGGCCCTGAACCACAAGACCAAACTTGGCACACAGTACCCCCATGTCCCACACTCCATCCTACTGCAGTTTAGAGGAGGATGGACCATGAAGGATGGGATTTCAAGTACCTCCATTCACTTCCCAAGCCCGCTGCGACCCTCATCCAGTGCATAATCATGACCACACTTGGCACAAAAAGCCCCCATGACCCAATGGACGTCCTGATGCAGTTCGGAGGGCGGACCACGGATGATGGGACTTGAAGTACCTCCACTCATTTCACCAGACCATTGCCAACCTCATCCAAACACTGATCAAGACCAAACTTGGCACACAGAGCCCCCATGACTCATTCTGGTGCAGTATTGAGGGGGATGGACCACGAATGATGGGACTTGAAGTACCTCCACTCACTTCCCAAGACTGCTGCGACCCCCATTCAATGACTACTCAAGACCAAACTTGGCACACAAAGCCCTCATGACCCACTCTACATCCTGGTGCTGTTTGGAGGGGGATGGACCATGGATGACGGGACTTGCAGTACCTTCACTCACCTTCTGAGACTACTGCGACCCTCATCCAAAGAATGATCTCTTCGGCGTTGAGTATTTATGTCACAGCGGATAGGCAACAGAAATATAGAAGTTTAATTCCCCATCGGCCCAAAAACTCCAGTCTCTGTTCGAGTGAATAATGAAACTCTCATTCAATTCACAAGGTAAATATATAACTTTGTATTGAATTGTATGTAACAATAACTGGCAAAACATCGAAAAACAACAGCCATCACAGCTACCTTTCTAAACATCCTTTCCTCACAGATATTGAATCCCAACTGACAAATCCCAACTGTCACTTTGTAACGGAAATTCCTCAAGGTTCCATTTAGCAGTCTTGAGACAGCGCCATCTGGTGTCAAACATGTCACACTGCAGGTCATCTCAAACTGCGAAAATATATCTTGTGCTGACTCATGAATTGCTATTCAAAATGCAATAATCTGACACTCCTCCTTCATGAGCAACACAAGTACACATATTACTTACAATAACAATATCTTCTTACAAAATACAATTAATTTACAATTAGTCAATGCTTTTGTAAACATATCAGCCATATTCTCATCTGACTGGACATACACAGGATTAATAAAACCCTCCTGTACTAACTTTCTAACATTTTGGTACCTTACCCCAATATATTTTGTTCTCTGCTTTAATCCTTCAGCATTTGATATTGCTATACAAGATTGAGAATCAGTAAATAAAGATATCTTATCTTCAAAACTTTGGAACTCGTTTACTAGAGCCTTTATCCACTCTAGTTCTGTACAACAGTCAGACAAAGCAGAAAATTCGGCTTCTGCCGTGGATAAACAAACGTGTGACTGTTTACGAGACTTGCAGTACCTTCACTCACCTTCTGAGACTACTGCGACCCTCATCCAAAGAATGATCAACACCAAATGTGAAACACACAGAGCCCACATGACCCACTCTACATCCTGGTGCTGTTGGGATGTGTTTTCACGTGAGCTGTCACAGCTCTGAAATATCATGCGCCATTCCACTAACTTCCTCGGCTGGCTTTGTTTGCAATGCTTGGGTTCAACGGGGCCAAGTATTCAACCATGTGCTTGCGCACCCAAAGGCAGGAACTTTCCTCAGCTTGGCATGCGCTATTTCTTTCCTAGGGAGTGCCTTTGGAACGCTTTCCTTTTTTTTTTTTTTTTGCACTCCCTTCCATGTTGCTGACGTGTCCAACTCGGTTTCTCCAGACACACGCCTGTATCGGTCTCGATCAGTTTCTGGGTGAGATCACGGCGCTTCCTGAAGGTGTGCAAGCCTGTTGGTGTGCTGCTTAAGCAACGCAACACTAATAGTAATAAAGCACCCTCAATAGAGGGCCATACAGCCTTTGCAATAATAATAATAATAATAATAATAATAATAATATGTGAGGTCATTTGGAAAATAGGAAAATTGGGTTTTATTGAATGGCCTTGCAGCTTCAAAGCCCGGCTGCTTCCTGCCTGAGGGAATCCTGTATTGGGAGGTGTTAGCAAGGACTCTTGTCTGTTTGAGGGGAGAGTGAATGTCGCCGTTGCCCACCTTGGTTAGCATTGAATAGCCTTGCAGCTTCAAAGCCCGGCTGCTTCCTGCCTGAGGGAATCCTTTATTGGGAGGTGTTAGCAAGGACTCTTGTCTGTTTGAGGCAAGAGTGAATGTCGCCGTTGCCCACCTTGGTTAGCATTGAATAGCCTTGCAGCTTCAAAGCCCGGCTGCTTCCTGCCTGAGGGAATCCTTTATTGGGAGGTGTTAGCAAGGACTCTTGTCTGTTTGAGGGAAGAGTGAATGTCGCCGTTGCCCACCTTGGTTAGCATTGAATGGCCTTGCAGCTTCAAAGCCCGGCTGCTTCCTGCCTGAGGGAATCCTTTATTGGGAGGTGTTAGCAAGGACTCTTGTCTGTTTGAGGCAAGAGTGAATGTTGCCGCTGCCCACCTTGGTTAGCATTGAATAGCCTTGCAGCTTCAAAGCCCGGCTGCTTCCTGCCTGAGGGAATCCTTTATTGGGAGGTGTTAGCAAGGATTCTTGTCTGTTTGAGGCAAGAGTGAATGTCGCCGTTGCCCACCTTGGTTAGCATTGAATGGCCTTGTAGCTTCAAAGCCTGGCTGTTTCCTGCCCTGGGGAATACTTTATTGGGAGGTGTTAGCAAGGACTCTAGTCTGTTCGAGGGAAGAGTAAATGTCGCCGTTGCCCACCTTGATTAGCATTGAATGGCCTTGCAGCTTCAAAGCCTGGCTGCTTCCTGCCCTGGGGGAATCCTTTATTGGGAGGTGTTTGCAAGGACTCTTGTTTGTTAGAGGGAAGAGTGAATGTCGCCGTTGTCCACCTTGATTAGCATTGAATGGCCTTGCAGCTTCAAAGCCCGGCTACTTCCTGCCTGAGGGAATCCTTTATTGGGAGGTGTTCGCAGGGCCGGACTAAGGTAATTTAAAATGGTAAGCGAACATTATTTTGGCACCTCCTCGCTCTCCGGCCTTGTGGAGGGTGCGCATACGCGTCAGGTGCACATGTGCAGGGCCAGCTAGTTACGCACATGCGCGTGGGGTGTTGGCTTTGAGTAGAAACCCCACTACTGATGCGAACGCGCAATCAAAGCACGCCTTAATTGGAATTGCAAGGGAATGAATGAATGAATGGAGCCCTTTGAGGTCCTTAGTGGCGCTTTGTGTCCCTCAAAAGCCAAAAGCTCTTTCTGTTCGGAGGCCGAAGGGTCACTTGAACATGGGTGCCATTATAGTCTTATGATATATTTTGAGTAAGGGTGTGCAGAAAGACTGAAATCGTTGTTGTGTTGTTGTGGTTGTGTTGTTCTTGTGGTTGTGTTGTGGTTGTTGTTGTGTGTTATTGTTGTGTGTTGTGGTGTTGTTGTGTGTTGTGGTGTTGTTGTGTGTTGTTGTTGTGTTTTTGTGTGTTGTTGTTGTGTTGTTGTTGTGGTTGTGTTGTTGTTGTGGTTGTGTTGTGGTTGTTGTTGTGTGTTATTGTTGTGTTGTTGTGTGTTGTTGTGGTGTTGTGTGTTGTGTAGAGGCGTGTTGTGTTGTTGTGTGTTATGTAGAGGCGTGTTGTGTTGTTGTGTGTTGTTGTTGTGTGTTGTTGTGGTGTGTTGTGTGTTGTTGTTGTGTTTTTGTGTGTTGTTATTGTGTTGTTGTTGTTGTGTTATTTCAACCCCAGATCTTGGCGACCCGAGTGTTTGAAATCGCATTTCTCAACCAGGTTGAGCAGAAGTGTTCTGCTCAAATATGCGCATATATATATAAGAGGAAGAGGAAATGCTCACCAAGAGCGATGTGACAGCACCATATAAGGCCAAAGCCAGATTTATCTCTGAGTCATGGATGTATATGATAAGAGACATTGCTATGTAAATCATGGGAAACAATAATAGGAGGGTTGAATGAAAAGTAATGCCTGCACTTCCGTAACTCCTCAACAGATGGCGGTACTGATATGGGGAAGGTACTGGCTTGTTCAGTAGACTCTCCTCTACAGTTCCGTTTGGGCGGGAAGCCATAGCATTGAATGGTTGTGTTGTTAAAGTGCAAAGCATGGAACCCTGCAGACGGTCAGCCTCAGCGGGCGGGAGTCATGGCGGAGAGCGGCCCCCGTACCCGGCGCCGCTCTCTGCCATGACTCTGGCCCCTCGTTCGCTGAGGCCGCGCGGATGAGGAGCAGCATGAGCGGTGGGTGGGCTTCAGTGGGTGGGGCTGAAGCCCGTCCACCGGTCATGCTCCTCCCCCGCGCTGCCTCAGCAAGTGAGGGGCCAGAGTCATGGCGGAAAGCGGCCCCTGTCCCCGGCGCCGCTCTCCACCATGCCTCCGGCACCTCACTCGCTGAGACCGCGCGGAGGAGGAGGAGGAGCATGACTGGTGGATGGGCTTCAGCCCTGCCCACTGAAGCCCATCCAGTGTTCATGCTCCTCCTCCGCACAGCCTCAGCGAGCGAGGGGCCGGAGTCATGGCGGAGAGCAGGAATGGGGGCCGCTCTCCGCCATGACTCCTGCCCGCTGAGGTCACGCGGACAAGGAGCATGAGTGGTGGGCGGACTTTAGTGGGTGGGACTGAAGCCCATCCACTGGTCATGCTCCTCCTCCTCCGCGCGGCCCTAGCGAGCGAGGTGCCGGAGGCATGGTGGAGACCGGGGATGGGGAATTGCCACCTTCTCCCTCTCCCCCACCGCCCCTTTCACCCGTGAGCTGCTACCCGTGGCAATGGGAGCGGCTGAGGTTGGCGGTGGGACCCTGGGCCCGGAGCCTGGGCTTGGTGGCGGTCCTCGGCCTGCTCTACTGCCTGAGGGGCCCTCTTGCCAATTTTGGTCCAGCCAGTGAGGGGAGGGAGTCATGGCGGAGAGTGGCGCCGGAGACGGGGGCAGCTCTCCGGCATGACTCTCGCCCCTTGCTCGCTGAAGCCATGCGGAGGAGGAGCATGAGTGGTGGACAGGCTTCAGCCCCGCCCACTGAAGTCCATCCACCGCTCATGCTCCTTCTCACGGCCTCAGTGAGTGGGGGGTGAGAGTCATGGTGGAGAGCGGCGCCGGAGTGAGGGGCAGGAGTCATGGCAGAGAACGGCACCGGAGACAGGGGCCGCTCTCCGACATGACTCCTGCCATGACTCTCGCCCCTCGCTCGCTGAAGCCGCGCGGAGGAGGAGCATGACCGGTGGACAGGCTTCAGCGCTGCCCACTGATGCCCATCCACCGCTCATGCTCCTCCTCATCCGCGTGGCCTTAGTGAGCGAGGGATGGGAGTCATGGCGGAGAGTGGTGCCGGAGTAGGGGGCCTCTCTCCGCCATGATTCCCGCCCCTCGCTCACTGAAGCCACGCGGAGGAGGAGGAGCATGAGCGGTGGACGGGCTTCAGCCCTGCCCACTGATGCCCGTCCACCGCTCATGCGCCTCCTCCTCTGCGCGGCCTCAGCGAGTGAGGAGCCGGAGTCATGGCGGAGAGCGGCGCCGGAGACAGGGGCCGCACTGCGCCATGATTCCCGCCATGGCTCAATCAGGCACGAGCAACCTTCTGGGAAAATTATCGCCCCAAGACTCCGCCCACTCAAGTAGCCCAGGTGGGCCTGGTTAATTAACTTTACTCAGGGCTTGCACCTAGTTGTACAGCTACACAGGCTAGGACTTTCTTACTCTTAAGTATATAGTAAGACAAACCTCATTTACTCATGAGTATACCCAAGTAACCAAACACTCATTTCTCTTTCTTTACTTGGATTTCTACGAATCCCAACAACAACAACAACAACTTTTCTCGCTTGAAGAGTGCCTCTGCAAATGGGAAAACCCACGCTATTCCATGACATAGAGCCCTGAAGTTCAAAGTGGGGACAAAGTTTAAAGTTCAAAGTGGGGACAAAGTTCAAAGATCAAAGTGGGGACAAAGTTCAAAGATCAAAGTGGGGACAAAGTTCAAAGTGGGGACAAAGTTCAAAGTGGGGACAAAGTTCAAAGTGGGGACAAAGTTCAAAGTGGGGACAAAGTTCAAAGTGGGGACAAAGTTCAAAGTGGGGACAAAGTTTAAAGTTCAAAGTGGGGACAAAGTTTAAAGTTCAAAGTGGGGACAAAGTTCAAAGATCAAAGTGGGGACAAAGTTCAAAGTGGGGACAGAGTTCAAAGTGGGGACAAAGTTCAAAGTGGGGACAAAGTTCAAAGTGGGGACAAAGTTTAAAGTTCAAAGTGGGGACAAAGTTCAAAGTGGGGACAAAGTTCAAAGTGGGGACAAAGTTCAAAGTGGGGACAAAGTTCAAAGTGGGGACAAAGTTCAAAGTGGGGACAAAGTTTAAAGTTCAAAGTGGGGACAAAGTTCAAAGATCAAAGTGGGGACAAAGTTCAAAGTGGGGACAAAGTTCAAAGTGGGGACAAAGTTTAAAGTTCAAAGTGGGGACAAAGTTCAAAGTGGGGACAAAGTTCAAAGTTCAAAGTGGGGACAAAGTTCAAAGTGGGGACAAAGTTCAAAGTGGGGACAAAGTTCAAAGTGGGGACAAAGTTCAAAGTGGGGACAAAGTTCAAAGTGGGGACAAAGTTCAAAGTGGGGACAAAGTTCAAAGTTCAAAGTGGGGACAAAGTTCAAAGTTCAAAGTGGGGACAAAGTTCAAAGTTCAAAGTGGGGACAAAGTTCAAAGTGGGGACAAAGTTCAAAGTGGGGAAGCTTGGGTCAGGGAATGAAGCCCAGCCGTACTTGAGCCTGCTCTCTGCTTCCTTCTCTCCCCAGATTGAGAAGCCATGTCGTACCAAAGCTTCCTGCTGGAGCCGATCAGCTGCCACGCTTGGAACAAGGACCGAAGCCGTACGTCTGCCCGCCTCCCCGTCCGATCCCAGTGTCGTTGCACTACAACTCCCATTGGCCCTGGGCAAGGATGGGCGGGAGAGGGAAGAATGGGACAAGGATAGCAAGGGCGAGCTTTGGCCCTCCAGTTGTTTTGGACTCCAACTCCCACCATTCCTAACAGCCGGTAGGCTGTTAGGAATGGTGGGAGTTGGAGTCCAAAACAACTGGAGGAGGGCTTAAGTCGGCCCACGCCATTCTTCAGTTCAACGGCCCGTTCTTCCCTTTTTCCTCCCGCAGAACTGGCCATCTGCCCCAACAACCACGAGGTCCACATCTATAAGAAAGATGGCGCCAAGTGGAACAAAGTCCACGAGCTGAAGGAGCACAACGGACAAGTGACCGGTGAGAGCGGAGTCTCTTCCTTTCTCTCCTCCTTCTCTTTCTCGTTCCTCTGTTTCCTCCTTCTCTTTCTCCTTTTCAGGTGGGAGCAATTCAAAATAAATTCTCCTCTTTCTCCTCGTTCTTGTTTCCTTTCTCATTCCTTTTCCCTCCTTCTCCTCCAGTTCCTTTTCTTTTTCCTCCTCTTCATTCCCTTTCTCATTCCTCCTTTCCCTCCTTCTCTTCTTCTTCCCTGTCTCATTCCTCTTTTCCTTGCTTCTCTTTCTCCTCTATTTCTTTCTCCTCCTCCCCTTTCTCATTCCTCCTTTCCTTTCTCATTCCTTTTGGTCCAGATCCATCATTGTTTGAGTCCACAGTGCTTTCTAGATGCTCTCTAGAACTAGAGCTAGAACTAGAACTCCCAAACTCAAGGACAGTGCCTACCAAACCCTTCCAGGATTTTCTGTTCGTTGTGGGAGTTCTGTGTGCCAAGTTTGGCTCAATTCCATCGTTAGTGGAGTTCGGAATGCTCTTTGATTGTAGGCGAACTATAAATCCCAGCATCTACAACTCCCAAATGTCAAGGTCTGTTTTCCCCAAACTCCACCAGTGTTCCCATTTGGGCATATTGAGTATCCGTGCCAAGTTTGGTCCAGATCCATCATTGTTTGAGTCCACAGTGCTGTCTGGATGTAGGTGAACTAGAACTCCCAAACTCAAGGACAGTGCCCACCAAACCCTTCCAGGATTTTCTGTTCACTGTGGGAGTTCTGTGTGCCAAGTTTGGCTCAATTCCATCGTTAGTGGAGTTCAGAATGTTCTTTGATTGTAGGCGAACTATAAATCCCAGCAACTACAACTCCCAAATGACAAAATCAATCCTCCCAACCCCACCAGTATTCAAATTTGGGCGTGTCCAGGGGTAACTCAAGTGGTACGCAAATTACTTTCCAGGCATTGACTGGGCCCCCGAGAGCAACCGCATTGTGACCTGCGGGACTGACCGCAACGCCTACGTCTGGACCCTGAAAGGCAACGCCTGGAAGCCCACGCTGGTCATCCTCCGGATCAACCGCGCGGCCCGCTGCGTGAAGTGGTCGCCCAAGGAGAACAAGTTTGCCGTCGGCAGCGGCTCCCGGCTCATTTCCATCTGCTACTTCGAACAAGAGAACGACTGGTGAGTCTGGTCAAGGCTTGGGCCATTTTGGCCCTCCCTCCAGGTGCTTGGGACTCCAACTCCCACCATATCTAACAGCCTCAGGCCCTTTCACAGGAGTTGTAGTTTGGCGAGGCGCCAAGGCTCTTTAGCAGCGAAGACTTTGCAAAACTACAACTCAACTGAGTAACCATAAAGCTGCAAAGCCAATCAGGGAGGGTATGAAGCTGCAAAGTCAATCAGGGAGGGTATGAAGCTGCAAAGTCAATCAGTGAGGGTATGAACCTGCAAAGCAAATGAGTGAGGGTATGAAGCTGCAAAGCCAATCAGTGAGGGTATGAAGCTGCAAAGCCAATCAGTGAGGGTATGAAGCTGCAAAGTCAATCAGTGAGGGTATGAAGCTGCAAAAGTATGAAGCTGCAAAGCCAATCAGTGAGGGTATGAACCTGCAAAGCCAATGAGTGAGGGTATGAAGCTGCAAAGCCAATCAGTGAGGGTATGAAGCTGCAAAGCCAATCAGTGAGGGTATGAAGCTGGAAAGCCAATAAGTGAGGGTATGAAGCTGCAAAGCCAGTCAGTGGGGGTATGAAGCTGCAAAGTCAATCAGTGAGGGTATGAAGCTGCAAGGCCAATCAGTGAGGGTATGAAGCTGCAAAGCCAATCAGTGAGGGTATGAAGCTGGAAAGCCAATCAGTGAGGGTATGAAGCTAGAAAGCCAATCAGTGAGGGTATGAAGCTGGAAAGCCAATCAGTGAGGGTATGAAGCTGCAAAGCCAATCAGTGAGGGTATGAAGCTGCAAAGCCAATCAGTGAGGGTATGAAGCTGCAAAGTCAATCAGTGAGGGTATGAAGCTGCAAAGCCAATCAGTGAGGGTATGAAGCTGCAAAGTCAATCAGTGAGAGTATGAAGCTGCAAAGTCAATCAGTGAAGGTATGAAGCTGCAAAGACAATCAGTGAGGGTATGAAGCTGCAAAGTCAATCAGTGAGGGTGTAAAGCTGCAAAGTCAATCAGTGAGGGTATAAAAGCTGCAAAGTCAATCAGTGAGGGCGTAGAGCTGCAAAAATCAATCAGTGAGGGCGTAGAGCGGCAAAGATAATCAGAGGGCGTAGAGCGGCAAAGTCAATCAGTGAGGGCGTAGAGCGGCAAAGTCAATCAGTGAAAGGTATAAAACTGCAAAGTCAATCAGTGAAGGGTATCTGCATAGAGGTAGCCTGGATGTTGTTGCCTGGAGGCACCCATTCTTTGGGAGTTGTGAAAGGATGCCTCCAGGCAACAAAATCCAGGCTACCTCTATGCAGATACCCTCGCTGATTGGCTTTGCAAACTTCATGGCTACTCAGTGCTATTCAAGCTCGCCAAGTGCTACAGTCACACTTGCTTCACACAGACAAGGGTTATTGCTCCCACCCTGGACATCATTCCACCAAGGGTGCCTCCAGGCAACAGAGGACACGCTACCTCTATGCAAATACCCTCACAGATTGACTTTGCAGCATTTTGGCTACTCAATGCTATTCAAGTTTGCCAATGGCAACAGAGATCATTCCACAGAGGGTGCCTCCAGGCAATAGAGGCCAGGCTACCTATATGCAGATACTCTCACTTAAGTGGCTGAGGGAGACAAGGAAAGGGCCTGAGGCTGTTAGGAATCGTGGGAGTTGAAGTCCCAAACATCTAGAGGGAGGGAGGGCCGAAGTTTGCCCATGCTATGGATTCATGGGAGTTGTAGTTTGGTGAGGCACCAGGCACAACTCCTCTGCATTGTTTTCCTTCCTGTCCTGTCCCATCTTGGCAGGTGGGTCTGCAAGCACATCAAGAAGCCCATCCGCTCCACCATCCTCAGCCTGGACTGGCACCCCAACAACGTCCTCTTGGCGGCCGGATCCTGCGACTTCAAGTGCAGGTGAGCTCGGTTTTCCTTTTCCTGACACGTTGTCCGAAGGTGTTATTGGGCTGCTGTGAGTTTTCCAGGCTGCATGGCCCAAGCCTCTATGCAAATACCCTCACAGATTGACTTGGCAGCATTTTGGCTACTCTATGCTATTCAAGTTTGCCAATTGCAACATTCACACTTTCTCCCACACTGGACATCATTCCACAGAGGGTGCCTCCAGGCAACACAGGCCAGGCTACCTCTATGCAAATACCCTCACTGATTGACTTTGAAACTGCAAGGCTACTTGATGCTATTCAAGTTTGCCAATTGCAACATTCACACTTTCTCCCACTCTGGACATCATTCCACAGAGGGTGCCTCCAGGCAACACAGGCCAGGCTACCTCTATGCAAACACCATCACTGATTGACTTTGCAGCATTTTGGCTACTCTATGCTATTCAAGTTTGCCAATTGCAACATTCACACTTTCTCCCACTCTGGACATTATTTCACAGAGGGTGCCTCCAGGCAACACAGGCCAGGCTACCTCTATGCAAACACCATCACTGATTGACTTTGCAGCATTTTGGCTACTCTATGCTATTCAAGTTTGCCAATTCTAACATTCACACTTTCTCCCACTCTGGACATCATTTCACAGAGGGTGCCTCCAAGTAACAGAGGCCAGGCTACTTCTATGCAAATACCCTCACTGATTGACTTTGAAACTGCAAGGCTACTCTATGCTATTCAAGTTTGCCAATTGCAACATTCACACTTTCTCCCACTCTGGACATCATTCCACAGAGGGTGCCTCCAGGCAACACAGGCCAGGCTACCTCTATGCAAATACCCTCACTGATTGACTTTGAAACTGCAAGGCTACTCTATGCTATTCAAGTTTGCCAATTGCAACATTCACACTTTCTCCCACTCTGGACATTATTCCACAGAGGGTGCCTCCAGGCAACACAGGCCAGGCTACCTCTATGCAAACACCATCACTGATTGACTTTGCAGCATTTTGGCTACTCTATGCTATTCAAGTTTGCCAATTGCAACATTCACACTTTCTCCCACTCTGACATTATTTCACAGAGGGTGCCTCCAGGCAACACAGGCCAGGCTACCTCTATGCAAATACCATCACTGATTGACTTTGCAGCATTTTGGCTACTCTATGCTATTCAAGTTTGCCAATTCTAACATTCACACTTTCTCCCACTCTGGACATCATTTCACAGAGGGTGCCTCCAAGTAACAGAGGCCAGGCTACTTCTATGCAAATACCCTCACTGATTGACTTTGAAACTGCAAGGCTACTCTATGCTATTCAAGTTTGCCAATTGCAACATTCACACTTTCTCCCACTCTGGACATCATTCCACAGAGGGTGCCTCCAGGCAACACAGGCCAAGCTACCTCTATGCAAATACCCTCACTGATTGACTTTGAAACTGCAAGGCTACTCTATGCTATTCAAGTTTGCCAATTGCAACATTCACACTTTCTCCCACTCTGGACATCATTCCACAGAGGGTGCCTCCAGGCAACAGAGGCCAGGCTACCTCTATGCAAATACCCTCACTGATTGACTTTGCAGCATTTTGGCTACTCGATGCTATTCAAGTTTGCCAATTGCAACAGTCACACTTTCTTCAACGAGACAAGGGTTCTTTCTCCCACCCTGGACACCATTCCATAGAGGGTGCCTCCAGGCAATACAGGCCAGTCTACCTCTATGAAGATACACTCACTGATTGACTTTGCAGCATTATGGCTACTCGATGCTATTCAAGTTTGCCAATTCCAACATTCACACTTTCTTCAAAGAGACAAGGGTTCTTTCTCCCACCCTGGACACCATTCCACAGAGGGTGCCTCCAGGCAACACAGGCCAGGCTACCTCTATGCAAATACCCTCACAGATTGACTTTGCAGCATTCTGGCTACTCGATGCTATTCAAGTTTTCCAATTTGCAACATTCACACTTCCTTCAAAGAGAACAAGGGTTCTTTCTCCCGACCTGGACACCATTCCACAGAGGGTGCCTCCAGGCAACAGAGTCCAGGCTACCTCGAAAGCAACTTGTAGGTTTCCCGGCTTTCCCAACGCTGCCTCTCCTCTCTTCCCCCGCAGGATTTTCTCTGCCTACATCAAGGAGGTGGAGGAGCGCCCCATGCCGACCCCCTGGGGCTCCAAGATGCCCTTCGGGGAGCTCATGTTCGAGTCGGGCAGCAGCTGCGGATGGGTCCACAGCATCTGCTTCTCGGAGAGCGGCAACCGGGTCGCCTGGGTCGGGCACGACAGCACCGTCTGCCTGGCCGACGCCAACAAGAAGATGGCGTAAGGAGCACCATGGGGGGGGGGGGATTGCACGTTGTTGGAGGGAGTTGGAGTACTGGATGGGTCTGGTGGGCATTTGAGTTTGGGAGTTGTAGTTCACCTATACCCTTGGACTCAAACCATGATGGATCTGGACCAAACTTGGCATGAATATTCAATATACCCAAATGTGAACAATGGAAGAGTTTGGGGGAAAAAATAGACCTTGGCATTTGAGGAGTTGTAGTTGCTGGGATTTATAGTTGGACAGCAATTAGGGTTCAGCAAAGCTAAAATGGAACTTTGTGGCACTTCCGAGTCTTACCAGGCATAGGCTTTTGTAAACTGTGGTCCGATTATTATTATTATTATTATTATTATTATTATTATTATTACTTTTAAGAGTATTTCTATCCCGTCCTTCTCGCTTCCGAGGCACCATTCAGCGCCAAGCAATACATGCATAAAATACAATTAACCTACATTAAAAACAGTTATAAATACATTAAAACAATTCGCCATTTCATGTCATCCTATACACACACACACACAAGCAATTATTAATGTGCGTATATATATATATATACACACACACATTAAAGCAATTATATATATACACATTAACGCAATTCGCTATTTCATGTACTAAATATATAATTGCTTTAATTGCTTTAATGTACTGTATATATATGTATATATAAAAATGTATATACACACATTAATAATGGCTTTAATGTATATATATAATGTATATGTGTATATACTGTATATACACATTGAAGCAATTCGCCATTTCATGCATCCTATATATAATTGCTTTAATGTATATATATATGTATATATAATATATATCACATTAATAATGGCTTTAATGTATATATATATGTATATGTGTATATACACACATTAAAGCAATTATATATAATGTATATCCATTTCATGTCATCCTATATATATGAATTGCTTTTTATATATACAATAATTGCTTTAATGTATATAATGTATATTTAATGTATATATACACATTAATAATTGCTTTAATGTGTATATATAATGTATATGTGTGTATATACACATTAAAGCAATTCGCCATTTCATGTCATCCTATATATAATTGCTTTAATGTATATATAATGTATATCACATTAATAATTGTTTTAATGTATATATAATGTATATGTGTATATATACACATTAAGCAATTCACCATTTTATGTCATCCTATATATATATACACACTGTATATATATATAAAATTGCTTTTATATATACACACATTAATAATTGCTTTAATGTATATATAATGTATATCACATTAATAATTGTTTTAATGTATATATAATGTATATGTGTATATATACACATTAAGCAATTCGCCATTTCATGTCATCCTTAATGTGTGTATATATAAATTGCTTTTATATATACACACATTAATAATTGCTTTAATGTATATATATGTGTATATATAATGTATATACACACAATAATTGCTTTAATGTATATATAATGTATATCACATTAATAATTGTTTTAATGTATATATAATGTATATGTGTATATATACACATTAAGCAATTCGCCATTTCATGTCATCCTATATATATAAATTGCTTTTATATATACACACATTAATAATTGCTTTAATGTCTATATATATGTATATATGATGTATATATACACACAATAATTGCTTTAATGTATGTATAATGTATATGTGTGTATATATACACATTAAGCAATTTGCCATTTCATGTCATCCTATATATATAAATTGCCTATATATATAAATTGCTTATATATATACACACATTAATAATTGCTTTAATGTATATATATAATGTACAGTATATGTGTGTATATATATATACATTAAAGCAATTCGCCATTTCATGTCATCCTATATATATAAATTGCTTTTATATATACACACATTAATAATTGCTTTAATGTATATATATGTATATATAATGTATATACACACATTAATAATTGCTCAAATGTATATATGTATATATAATGTATATACACACATTCATAATTGCTTTAATGTTTATATATAATGTATATGTGTGTATATATGCACATTAAAGCAGTTCGCCATTTCATGTCATCCTATATATATATAATTGCTTTAATGTATATATATGTATATATAATGCATATCACTTTAATAATTACTTTAATGTATATATATGTATATATAATGTGTATATACACACATTAATAATTGCTTTAATGTATATATATATAATGTATATGTATATATATACACACATTAAAGCGATTCGCCATTTCATGTCATCCTAGAGAGAGAGAGTCAATCCATTGCCATCCACTAAAACAGCCCATTCAAACCACCTGTTCTACGAATGCTTACTCAGGGTTTGAGCTTTTTCCGGAAGGTCATGGGGGGGCAGATCTAATCTCATTAGGAAGGGTGTCCCGCAGCACAGGGGCCGCCACCGAGAAGGACGCTCCTGTCTCTCGTTCCCGCCAAATGTGATGGCGGTGGGACTGAGAGCAGGGCCTCTCCAGACGATCTTCAGGTCCTTGGGGGGTTCGTAGAGGGAGATATGTTCGGACAGGTCATCAATGACCAGTGATCCTCAATTTTTTCCAAAAGTGTGTCAACTGAATGCCATGGCAGATGGATGCCTAGGGGTTCCTGAAACGTGGCATGTGCGCCGACCCATGCTCTTGTGTCTTCCTTCTCCTGCAGCGTGGCCTCCCTGTTTACGGAGACTCTCCCGCTCCTGGCGGTGACCTTCATCACGGAGAACAAGCTCGTGGCCGCAGTAAGTCAGGCCCTCCCTTCTTGCCTTTCCTCCGTCCTCTGTTGGGTCTTTTGGGCTTCCTGTAAACGGCGCCACGCCTTTGGGAGCCATGCGCCGCTTTCTCCTCCCCGCAGGGCCACGACTGCTGCCCCATGTTGTTCACCTACGACGAGCAGCAAGGCACGTTGGCTTTCGCGGGCAAGATGGACCTCCCCAAGCAGAGCTCCCAGCGGGGGCTCACGGCCCGCGAGCGCTTCCAGAACCTGGACAAGAAGGCCAGCTCGGACACCAGCAACGCCACCCTGGACACGCTCCACAAGAACAGCATCAGGCAAGTGCCCGGCGCCGGTCGGGAGGGCCCACGTTTGCCCAGACCTCTCTGGCTTTACTTCGCGAACGAAGATTCAGATTCATGATTTCTACGAGTGCGTTGATGACTAAAAAGGCCAATCTGAGATAGGCAAGTCCGGTTGCAGAAAGCACAGCAGAAAGTCTCCTTGGGTGATGTTGTTTCCAAGTTGTGGTCCTTTCTGCGTTGTCGTTTCTCTTCGAGACCCGTTCGGCGTGTCTTCTCGAAAGAAGCCGCAGCATTGTGGATAGTGCGTCTCAATGCAGGGGCGGTCCTACCGGTAGGCAAAGGACGCCGCTACGTGGGGCGCCATCTGGGTAAAGGGCGCATTCCCCCGCCCGCCAGACAGTGTCCGGCCGATGTTCCGCTTTTGGGCCTTGTGTGCTCCGACGCCGCACTGTACCAAACCTCCCTGTGTGCCGAATAGGGAGTGGTGTGTTTACAGGCTTCTGCGCCTGCGCACAGGAGCTTCTGGGCATGCGCAAAGGGGGGCGCATGCCGAATAGGGAGTGCTGTGTTTACAGGCTTCTGCGCCTGCACACGGGAGCTTCTGGGCATGCGCGGAGGGGGCGCATGCCGAATAGGGAGTGCTGTGTGTACAGGCTTCTGCGCCTGCACACAGGAGCTTCTGGGCATGCGCAAAGGGGGGGGCGCATGCCGAATAGGGAGTGCTGTGTTTACAGGCTTCTGCGCCTGCGCACAGGAGCTTCTGGGCATGTGCAGGGGGGCATGCAGAATAGGGAGCGCTGTGTTTACAGGCTTCTGCGCCTGCGCACAGGAGCTTCTGGGCATGCGCAAAGGGGGGTGGCGCGTGCCGAATAGGGAGTGCTGTGTTTACAGGCTTCTGCGCCTGCGCACAGGAGCTTCTGGGCATGCGCAAAGGGGGGCGCGTGCCAAATAGGGAGTGCTGTGTTTACAGGCTTCTGCACCTGCGCACAGGAGCTTCTGGGCATGCGCAAAGGGGGGCACGTGCCAAATAGGGAGTGCTGTGTTTACAGGCTTCTGCGCCTGCGCACAGGAGCTTCTGGGCATGCGCAGGGGCGCATGCCGAATAGGGAGTGCTGTGTTTACAGGCCTCTGCGCCTGCACACAGGAGCTTCTGGGCATGCGTGGGGGAAGGGGGCGCATGCCGAATAGGGAGTGCTGTGTTTACAGGCTTCTGCGCCTGCGCACAGGAGCTTCCGGGCAGGCGCAAAGGGGCGCATGCCGAATAGGGAGTGCTGTGTTTACAGGCTTCTGCGCCTGCGCACAGGAGCTTCTGGGCATGCGCAAAGGGGGGCGCATGCCGAATAGGGAGTGCTGTGTGTACAGGCTTCTGCGCCTGCACACAGGAGCTTCTGGGCATGCGCGGAGGGGCGCATGCCGAATAGGGAGTGCTGTGTGTACAGGCTTCTGCGCCTGCGCACAGGAGCTTCTGGGCATGCGCAAAGGGGGGGCATGCCGAATAGGGAGTGCTGTGTGTACAGGCTTCTGCGCCTGCGCACAGGAGCTTCTGGGCATGCGCAAAGGGGGGGCGCATGCCGAATAGGGAGTGCTGTGTTTACAGGCTTCTGCGCCTGCGCACAGGAGCTTCTGGGCATGCGCAAAGGGGGCGCATGCCGAATAGGGAGTGCTGTGTTTACAGGCTTCTGCGCCTGCGCACAGGAGCTTCTGGGCATGCGCAAAGGGGAGCATGCCGAATAGGGAGGGCTGTGTTTACAGGCTTCTGCGCCTGCACAGGAGCTTCTGGCTTGGCAAAGGGGGCATGCCGAATAGGGAGTGCTGTGTTTACAGGCCTCTGTGCCTGCGCACAGGAGCTTCTGAGCATGCGCACATGCCAAAATAATGTTCGCTGTGTTTATGCCTCCCGATGGCCCAGGGTGGACCATTGTGCCTCAATCTGGCCGACGTGAGATCTTGTTTCAGGAGTCCTTCTGAGCATGCGCAGAGGGGGTTCAAAAGTAGTATCTTTGGGAGGCAGTGGTGTTTGTGTTCTCAATAGCATGGCCTCAATGCTGGTGATCCCTGCTTGCTCAAGGACAGCAACTTTCGTCACATAGTCAGTCCAGTGTATATTTAGGATTGGGCGTAGACAGCGCTGATGAAAGCGTTCGAGGAGTCGTAGGTGTTGGCGATAGGTGACCCATGTTTCAGACCCATAGAGGAGAATAGACAGTACGATAGCTCTATACACACTGATTTTGGTGCTTTGCCTCAGGTGCTTGTTGCTCCAGACTCTTTTGTGAAGCCTTCCGAACGCACTCTATGCCTTTGCTAATCTGTGATCGATCTCTTTATCAATCTTGGCGTCTGAAGAGACGTCTGAAGAGAAGCACAGATGTCCCTATGCTGACGCAAGGACGATGGTGTTCTTCCCGTAGTGCGGGCTGGTAGAGGACTTCCATTTTCTTCAGGCTGACTTCCAGCCCAAACAGCTCTGCAGCGCTTGCAAAGCAGGACGTGAGGCGCTGCAGGGCTGCTTCTGAATGGGCGATGAGGGCAGCATCATCGGCAAAAAGCAGCTCACGGACTACATAGTTTAGAGTCTTAGTGCGAGCCCTCAGACTGATCTACGTGTTGTTTCCCCTTCCAGCCAGATATCGGTCATTGCTGGCGGCAAAGGCAACTGCTCCAAGTTCTGCACCACAGGAATGGACGGCGGCATGAGCCTTTGGGACACCAAGGTAAGCGCCATTGCCGTTGACTGCGCTCGGGATGCTTTGATCTCATGATTGTGTGCTTGCTTATATTCAAAGTTCCCTTATTGAAGTCTTGGATTTGATCTATACCAAATGCATAAGGTTGTGGGTGAACTACAACTCCCATCATGCCAGGTTAAGCCCGAGAAACTCCATCAGTTCTTAGGGTTTTTTTACATTGAGCAACTTTGCTCTGGATGCACCACGGTAGGGTTCAGTGTGCTCCCTGGCTGTAGGGTAAACGACAACTCCCACTACGGTGAGCCAGATGGGGTTCGGTGTGCTCTCTGGCTGTAGGGTAAGCTACAACTCCCACTACGGTGAGCCAGATGGGGTTCGGTGTGCTCTCTGGCTGTAGGGTAAGCTACAACTCCCACTACGGTGAGCCAGATGGGGTTCGGTGTGCTCTCTGGCTGTAGGGTAAACTACAACTCCCACTACGGTGAGCCAGATGGGGTTCGGTGTGCTCTCTGGCTGTAGGGCAAGCTACAACTCCCACTACGGTGAGCCAGATGGGGTTCGGTGTGCTCTCTGGCTGTAGGGTAAGCTACAACTCCCACTACGGTGAGCCAGATAAAGTGAGGCTGAGGGGGGTCCCACTCGAGTGTGCTCTCTGGCTGTAGGGTAAACTACAACTCCACTACGGTGAGCCAGATGGAACTGTGCCCACTGTACGGTGAGCCAGATGGAGTTCGGTGTGCTCTCTGGCTGTAGGGTAATCTACAACTCCCACTACGGTGAGCGATTCCCACTACGGTGAGCCAGATGGGGTTCGGTGTGCTCTCTGGCTGTAGGGTAAGCTACAACTCCCACTACGGTGAGCCAGATGGGGTTCGGTGTGCTCTCTGGCTGTAGGGTAAGCTACAACTCCCACTACGGTGAGCCAGATGGGGTTCGGTGTGCTCTCTGGCTGTAGGGTAAGCTACAACTCCCACTACGGTGAGCCAGATGGGGTTCGGTGTGCTCTCTGGCTGTAGGGTAAGCTACAACTCCCACACGGTGAGCCAGATGGGGTTCCCTCTGGCTGTAGGGTAAACTACGGTGAGCCAGATGGGGTTCGGTGTGCTCTCTGGCTGTAGGGTAACCTACAACTCCCACTACGGTGAGCCAGATGGGGTTCGGTGTGCTCTCTGGCTGTAGGGTAACCTACAACTCCCAGCCAGATGGGGTTCGGTGTGCTCTCTGGCTGAGCCAGATGGGATGGGGTTCGGTGTGCTCTCTGGCTGTAGGGTAAGCTACAACTCCCACTACGGTGAGCCAGATGGGGTTCGGTGTGCTCTCTGGCTGTAGGGTAAACTACAACTCCCACTACGGTGAGCCAGATGGGGTTCGGTGTGCTCTCTGGCTGTAGGGTAAGCTACAACTCCCACTACGGTGAGCCAGATGGGGTTCGGTGTGCTCTCTGGCTGTAGGGTAACCTACAACTCCCACTACGGTGAGCCAGATGGGGTTCGGTGTGCTCTCTGGCTGAAGGGTAAGCTACAACTCCCACTACGGTGAGCCAGATGGGGTTCGGTGTGCTCTCTGGCTGTAGGTAAACTACAACTCCCACTACGGTGAGCCAGATGGGGTTCGGTGTGCTCTCTGGCTGTAGGGTAAACTACAACTCCCACTACGGTGAGCCAGATGGGGTTCAGTGTGCTCTCTGGCTGTAGGGTAAACTACAACTCCCACTACGGTGAGCCAGATGGGGTTCGGTGTGCTCTCTGACTGTAGTGTAAACTACAACTCCCACTACGGTGAGCCAGATGGGGTTCGGTGTGCTCCCTGCCTGTAGGGTAAACTACAACTCCCACTACGGTGAGCCAGATGGGGTTCGGTGTGCTCTCTGGCTGTAGGGTAAGCTACAACTCCCACTACGGTGAGCCAGATGGGGTTCAGACTCTGCTGCTCGGCTCGGACCAGTTTATTATTATTATTTTTGGTCCGTGATCTGCGCCCCCCTTTGGCTTGCACCCCTAGGCCATGGCCTAGGTTGGCCTTATGGGTAATCCGGGCATGCTCTGCACTTGCGGGTTCCACACCCCTACTCTAAACCAATAGTATCCATAACTGCCAGGATGTGGATTGATTTGTTTGTGGGTCTATTTGGTTTGCCACCCTTTTTGGCTAATGCGCATTTCCATTGCAGAGCTTGGAGTCGGCTATGAAGGGCCTCCAGCTCAAGTGAGGACCACAACTGGAACCGAGCCTTTCTCCCCCTGCGTTGAGTCCAGGAAGGCTCCGTCTCTCCGCTTCCACAAGGGCGCCCCAGATCTACAAAGACATCCCCAACCGCTACAAGCTTTTGCAGTTTTTCTGTGCCTCGCGGGGCACGGAAACGTCAGGAGGAAGGGAAAAAGAAAGAATGTATGTTAAGCCTTTGCTCAATAAAAGATACAAAAAATGCGGGTCATAATTAGCCGTGCAAAACTCGAACTTTGCCTCTGCAGACAGACGAGATCTCTACTAGGGCTGGTTGATCCAAAAAAAAAAAATGGTTCGGATGTAGGGGGCGCTGGCGCTTCGAATATGATTGCCTTCCGAAAATTTCTGGGGAAATTTCAAAACGAATTCGTAAAAATTCTGAAATTTCAGAATGGCTTCGTTAATGGCGGACACGCGTGTTTAACCCAGATTGGACGCAGGATAATCTCTATATATAAAGGAGGTCCCGTCATGGAACGACCGTCCCAAACAGAGAAACCTTACAACGCAGAGACACCAAACTTGCCAACAGAAATAGGCCTCAAGCAAGGTAGGTTTGTAGCAAAGAAACTCCCCCCCCCAAACCTAAAAGGCCCCCAAAACAATGAGTAAAAAAACCCTACATTTCCCAGCATCCTCCAGGGCTGCCAACGACTCTCCCAGCCTCTACATTCTGACAACATGATTGGCTGCCAATAAGGGTGGATTTGCATAACTCCAGTACTGGCCAGCCAACATGAACATTCCGACCCATAATAAACTGTCAGAGGAGGATAAGGCAAAGGGCTGAGGCACAAACACAAACACCCAATTCACTTCCCACAGAAAATTTACACCCCTACAAATCACAGACCACGCCCAAAATTGACAGTAAGGCTTCATTAACTTGATTTCCCTAACTAGCCCTCACTTACTGGGATGCTGTTTACGCTCTGAATTGACAGTAAGGCTTCATTAATTTAATTTCCCTGACTAGGCCTCACTGGAATGCTGTTTACGCTCTGAATTGACAGTAAGGCTTCATTAACTTGATTTCCCTGACTAGGCCTCACTTACTGGAATGCTGTTTACGCTCTGAATTGACAGTAAGGCTTCATTAACTTAATTTCCCTGACTAGGCCTCACTTACTGGAATGCTGTTTACGCTCTGAATTGACAGTAAGGCTTCATTAACTTGATTTCCCTGACTAGGCCTCACTTAATGGGATGCTGTTTACGCTCTGAATTGACAGTAAGGCTTCATTAATTTAATTTCCCTGACTAGGCCTCACTTACTGGAATGCTGTTTACGCTCTGAATTGACAGTAAGGCTTCATTAACTTGATTTCCCTGACTAGGCCTCACTTACTGGAATGCTGTTTACGCTCTGAATTGACAGTAAGGCTTCATTAACTTGATTCTCCCGACTACGCCTCAGCTCATGGGACTGAATTTACAGTAACCCACCTTGGCACACAGAGCCCCTATGACCCACGCTACATTCTACTACAGTTTGGAGGGTGGACCATGGATTATGGGACTTGAAGTACCTCCATGGATAATGGGATTTGTACTACTTCAAAACCCATCATTCCCCACAGACCACTGTGTCCCAGAACCAAGACCGATAAAGACCAAACTTGGCACACAATGCCCCCCATGACCCACACTCCATCCGACTACAGTTTAGAGGAGGGCACACCATGGATAATGGGATTTCCAGTACCTCCACTCACTTCCAAAGTACCCCACCCACACAAGCACCAGCCTCTACATCAACACAGCAGACGGAAAGACAAAAAACATTGTATACGCCAGCAACACCACACAACAACAACTCCACAGGACTCCAACATCAAACCCACCAAAACAACCCACAACAACACAGCCATGACCCCAACAACACCATAACTAACAACTCCAACCCTTACATACTCAGACTTCCTCGCATCTCCAAAATAGGGCACAGCAACGCATGCCAGGTACAGCTAGTTATTTATATTCCGCTCTTCTCACCCCGAAGTGGACTCGGAGGGGATTACATTACACATACGGCAGACAGTCCCTGCCGACTGACATACAATTACAATACATTGTGCAGACAAACGTGCAATTAGAAGGATTTTTTTCTCTTCCGGCTGCGTCGCGGGGGCGGTTGCTCCATTACGTCCAAGACTTGGGGAAAAAGAATAGAAGAAGAAGGAAGAGTGAGGGGGGGAAAGGAAGGAGAGGAGGAAAGGGTGAAGGGGAGAAAGGAAGGAAGGAAGAGGGAGAATGGAGGAAAGAAGGAAGGGGAGAGGAGGGAAAAGGAAGGGAAGAAGGAAAGAATGGAAGAGGAAGGAAGGAAGGAATGAAGAGAGGGAGGAAAGAAGGTAGGGAGGGAGGAAAAGAATGAAAGAAAAAGAGAGGGAAAAAGAAAGGAAGAGGAAGGAAGAAAGGGGGAGGAGGGCACGGGGCCAAGGTGGACCTTGGTGCCGACATCTGCGAGGCAGTCCCTCTGGAAGGCGTCGAAGAGGCAGCGGCTCTTGAGCTGCCCGACGATGAAGGCAATGAGCTGGGCGTCCCCTGGGGGCAGCGAGGCAAAGAGGGTGCAGGACCCCAAGGCTAGAGGGGATGAGGAAGAGGTGGCGATGGTGGTGTGGGAGTGGCAGTCACGGCGCATTTGCCTCACATGCTGGGAAACCGAGGCCCGGGCTGCTCAGGAGAGCCAGATGCAATCATGAAAAGAGACACATCTGGCTCCCGAGCCATAGGTAAAAGCCAGATCGCCAAACTAAAGAACAAGAGGGTGGGGGCAGATCAGATCTCGCTCGGGAGAGAGTTCCATAGCCGAGGGGCCACCGCAGAGAAGGCCCTGCCTCTCGTTCCCGCCAGACGCGATTGCGAAAGTGGCGGGACCAAGAGCAAGGCCTCTCCGGATGATCTTAGCGTCCTTGATCGTTCATAGGGGAGAACACCTTCGGACAGGTAAACTGGGCCGTCCAGCCTCTGTTTAAAAGCCTCCAAAGAAGGAGCCTCCACCACGCTCTGGGGCAGAGAGTTCCACTGCTGAACAGCTCTCACAGACAGGAAGTTCTTCCTAATGTTCAGATGGAATCTCCCTTCTTGTAGTTTGAAGCCATTGCGTCCTAGTCTCCAGGGCAGCGGAAAACAAGCCTGCTCCCTCCTCCCCCCTAGGACTTCCCTTCACATACGTATACATGGCTATCATAGTGTCTCCTCTCCGCCTTCTCTTCTTCAGGCTAAACATGCCCAGCTCTTTAAGCCACTCCTCATAGGGCTTGTTCTCCAGACAAGCCCTATCAGTAGATCAGATAGGTACCCTCTCCCCGAAGGGACTCGGGGCGGCTTACATGAGGCCAAGCTCGATAACACACCAGGCCAAGCCCAATGCCACATGGAGGTAACGGCGCTCCATGCAGTCATGCATGGGACTCGGGGCGGCTTACATGAGGCCAAGCTCGATAACACACCAGGCCAAGCCCAATGCCACATGGAGGTAACGGCGCTCCATGCAGTCATGCATGGGACTCGGGGGCTTACATGAGGCCAAGTTCGATAACACACCAGGCCAAGCCCAATGCCACATGGAGGTAACGGCGCTCCATGCAGTCATGCATGGGACTCGGGGCGGCTTACATGAGGCCAAGCTCGATAACACACCAGGCCAAGCCCAATGCCACATGGAGGTAACGGCGCTCCATGCAGTCATGCATGGGACTCGGGGCGGCTTACATGAGGCCAAGTTCGATAACACACCAGGCCAAGCCCAATGCCACATGGAGGTAACGGCGCTCCATGCAGTCATGCATGGGACTCGGGGCGGCTTACATGAGGCCAAGCTCGATAACACACCAGGCCAAGCCCAATGCCACATGGAGGTAACGGCGCTCCATGCAGTCATGCATGGGACTCGGGGCGGCTTACATGACGCCAAGCTCGATAACACACCAGGCCAAGCCCAATGCCACATGGAGGTAACGGCGCTCCATGCAGTCATGCTGGCTACATGACCTTGGGGGTGTCTGTGGACAGTGCCGGCTCTTCGGCTTGGAAATGTAGATGAGCACCAACCCCCCAGAGTTGGACATGACGACTTAATGTCGGGGGAAGACCTCTACCTAACCACAACATTACACTTATTGAAGACCAACAATACGAACCCAACACCCATATAAGAAGAGGCAGCTTAATAACGGCCATTTCACTGACAAGGACGTGACGGACACCTTGTTAGACAGAGCAGTGTTTCCCAACCAGTGTGCCGTGGCACCCTAATGTGCCGTGAGCGATCATCAGGTGTGCCGTGGGAAATGGGAACCTCCAATCCCCTTTCTTCCCCCTCCTGCCGAACACTTTTTCGTCTCCACTCGGGCTCCCTTCTTCCCAGCCTCGCTCTGCTCGCTTTGCCTCGCTTTGCTCTGGGGCGAGTCTGCGCAGTAGCGCCCGCACGGGTCACGTCTCCCTCCCTCCCTCCCCTCCTGAACACGCTCACACTGCCCCCTCGGATCAAAATGGCGGCAGAAGCGGCAGTGGAGAAGAAAAGGTACATGTTTGGCAGGAGGGGGAAGAAAGGGCGCGAAGAGGAAGAGGTCTCTGTCGAAAGCTGGCATGGGCAAACTTGGGCCTTCCGGGTGTTTTGGACTCCAACTCCCACCATTCCTAGCAGCCTCGGGCCCTTTTCCTTCCCCCCCTCAGCCACTCAAGCAGGGAAGGGCCTCAGGCTGTTAGGAATGGTGGGAGTTGGAGTCCAAAGCACCCAGAGGGCCGGAGTTTCCCCATGCCTGTTTGAGGGACCTTATAGTGGTGAGCCTCCTTCCAACATTGTGATTCTTGATAGAAAACAAACAACAACATAACATTGTTTGAGTCCACAGTGCTCTCTGGGTGTGGGTGAACTACAACTTCCAAACTCAAGGTCAATTCCCAAGCAAACCCTTTCTGTACTTTCTGTTGGTAATGAGAGTTCAATATGGCAAGTTTGGTTCAATTCCATTGTTGCAAGAGTTCAGGATGATCTTTGATTGTGTCTTAACTATAAATCCCAAATGTCAAGGTCTATTTTCCCCAAACTCCATCTGTGCTCACATTTGGGCATATTGAGTATTCATGCCAAGTTTGGTCCCGGTCCAACATTGTTTCAGTCCACAGTGGATATTGGTGCACTACAACTCCAAAACTCAAGGTCAATGCCCACCAAACTCTTATAGTATTTTCTCTTGGTTATGGGAGTTCTGTGTGGGAAGTTTGTGTCTTTCTGCCATTCCTGCCAGGATATCTATGTTTTGTTCATCAAAACTGGCCCAGGTTTCACATATAAATACATTTAGAAACATATTAACTACATGTATTACTGTGTTAGAGTGTCATTTTGTGTCAGTTTGGTTGGTGGTGTGCCCCAGGATTTTGTAAAGGTAAAAAGTGTGCCGCGGCTCAAAAAAGGTTGGGAAACACTGCGCTAAGTGGATAGGGATGGAAAGCAGTGGTTCTTTGGAAGGTAAAGGACACGCAAGTAAATTACAGTGTTCCCTCGCTACTTCGCGGTTCGCTTATTGAGGACTCGCTGTTTTGCGGATTTCAAAAAATATGAATTTAAAATATATATCATGGTGTTTTCGCTGTTTTGTGGGGCTTTGCCACCACCGCTCTCCAAGGCGCTTTCCCTCCTCAGTCCTCCCTCCCCGCTTGCTCTCTCTCTCTCTCTCTCAAAAAGCTAAACATACCGGGAATAAAAAAAATAAACATCTATATATATATAAAGAGAAGGTCCGTGCAATGTCGCATATAGGCAGCCAAACTATACGCCCCATAACCACTAACCCCCCCCCCCCCCAACACATTCCTCCATACCCCGAGGTACTTACAGGGCACAAAAAATCCACCCTAGATACCTCGGAAGACCCCTAAACACGACCCCCAAAAAACGGCCATTGACACCAAGCATAGCGGCGTTTGGTGAATGCCAGCGGCCCCCTTCCCCCACGAGGAGAGGGGAGGGGGAAAAGCCTCATTAACACACAATCAGACCACCCCACAACCCCAACCCCTCGCCCTCAGCACTCGCACACTGAGGGCACTCGCTCACCAATTCCTCCGCCATCCCGCCGCCTCCTCGGCCTGCTGCCGCCTTCTTTTCCCTCCTCAGCCCCCTTCTTTTCCTCCATCAGCCTCAGGACCTTTCCTTTTCCCCCTCAGCCTATGGCCCCTCCCCCCGTCAGCCCCAGGCCCCTTCTCTTCTCCCTCTCACCCTCAGCCCCCTTCTTTCCCCCCTTCAGCCTAAGGCCCCTTCTTCCTCACCCCTTCAGCCTCAGGCCCCTTCTCCCCCCCCTTTCCCCCCCCTCATGTGTATGTACACATGCACACACATATGCATACACACGTATACATATATACACATATGGAGGCGACATCCTCCACGCGGCTCCCGGGACCCAACAGCACACATCCCGGGAGGACGCCACTGCGGACCCGCCCGCACGACCCTCCACCAGGAGAGACAACGAAACGGCGAGGGAGAACGGCGCAGCCACGGGACTACAACTCCCAGAAGGCTCCGCGCAGCACACTCGAAATAAGGGCGGAGACAGCACCGGAAATAGCCCACAATGCCCGCGCTGAGCATTCTGGGAGCCGTAGTCCCCTGCCCGGACAGGCCTTCTCCGCCATGCCCGCTTCCTCCGCCCCCTCCGCAGCCTCCCCCCGTCCTCCCCCGGGGACGGGGCAAGGGAGGTATGCCGCGCCGTCTCTCTCCCTTCCGCCTCCTCTTCGGCCAGCGGAATGGATGCGGCGGGTAGCGACGGAGAGCCCTTTGCCGCCTCTCCTCCGGTGGCCGAAGAGCAGGCCGAAGGGGAACCGGGCAACCCCTCTCCCTGCGGCCTCCGCTGCCCGAGGAGGAGGCCGCAAGGAGGGGTTCCCGGTTCCCCGGCATCCTCTTCGGCCACCGGAGGAGAGCGAAAGGGCTCTCCGCCGCTACCCATCGCCTCCATTCCGCTGCCCGAGGACGAGGCCGAGGGGGAGCCGCACCGTCTCTCTCCCTGCGGCCTCCTCTTCGGTCAGCGGAAAGGAAGCCACGGCCGGCGTAGGAGAGCCCTTAACCGCCTCTCCTCCACTGCCTGAGGAGAGGGCCGCGGGGGAAGGAAATAGAGCACTTCCCCATCGCCCTCCTCTTCGGCCTCCTCCTCTACACATACACACACACACATAAAAACAAAACAACATATAAAAACCCACATAAAAACACATATAAAAACAGAACCACATACAAACACATATATCTACACACCAAAACATACACATCCACAATAATACATACACAAATATACATACACATACAAATATATACACATAAACAAACACGAAACACCCACAGATAAGTACACACAAATACATACACACATACCAAGAACTATACACACACAAACACACACACACAAATATGTACACACACAAAAAAACACACACCAATACCACCACACACACATGCACACAAACCCCCCAAAAACCATATACACATAACCAACTACAAACACACATACACACACATACATATACACACAACAAACATGCTCACATCACTTCCACAACATACATACCCTGACATTCTCACATCACCAACATAGGGCACAGCAACGCGTGCCGGGTTCAGCTAGTACACATATATACACATGCACACACATATACACATACATACACACACCAAGACCATAAGTAACATCAATTCCAACCCTTAGATACTCAGACTTTCCCGCATCTCCTAAATAGGGCACAGCAACGCGTGCCGGGTACAGCTAGTGTTAACTATATGTATTACTGTGTTAGAGTGTCATTTTGTGTCAGTTTGGTTGGTGGTGTGCCCCAGGATTTTGTAAATGTAAAAAAATGTGCCGCGGCTCAAAAAAAAAAGGTTGAAAAACACTGAGGTAGAGAACACAAGCCGGAGTGTTTACGATAATTTAAACTTTATTCAGCCAAATATACACGTTTTGCTTCCAATTTGAATGTCTTCCAACAAGGTCACACAATCAAGAAAAGAGTTCTCTGGCTTTGTTTTGCGGTTAAAAAGTCACTATCCTTTTCTTTGGAGGAGAAGGAACACAATTTAGGGTGGCTTCGAGAAAAATAAAATAGGTGAAAAGAAGATGTAAAGTGGGAGTAAGGACTCAAAATAGCCACATAGTTAGGCTCCGTCCATAGCTTTGTTTGGTTTGGGCTTCTCTGCAGTCAGGTGCCCGATCCACAAACAGCCCCCAGTACTTGGGATTTGTATCTACCTTTCTATACTTGTCAATATTGCCAACTATAGGTTGTTGCCTAAGTTCCCTGCGGTCGAGCCAAAACGCACCCTCCCGCCTCTCCCCGGGATTATGTGATCTTTGATCTAAACACAGCAAAGCCGTTCTGTGTTTACGGTGTCCGGCCAGGAACGGAGAATTATGGTTCCCTCGCAATTCTGCACCTAAACGGATTAATATTTCCCCAAAGCCAGCCCTCCTCCCCCCAACCCGCCCCCAACCCGCCAAAAACCTCCCCATGGAATTCTGTGCCCAGATGAAGAAGAAGACAAACGTGTTGCTGTCAGTGTCTCTTTAAAAGTGTGGAGACGTCGCCCGCCCGGCTGCGGTGCGCTTCCCCCGTGCGGCCTCCGCGTGTGGGTTGGGATGCGGCGGAGCGAACCGGCGGGGGGGCCGGCCAGGCACCGTTCCTGCAAACTCCCTCTCCTTTCCGGCGGCCGGCACTTACTTGTTCAGGGACAGCGACTGCAGTCTCTTGCCTGTCGAAGTTGCGTCGTCTTTAGCTTTAGAGGTAAACAAACAAGAGGGGAGGGGAAAAAAGAGAATGGAGCTGAAAGCGGCTGCATTACGGACAGAAAAAAAAAGGCAGTTTTGGCATAGCTGAAAGCATCATCAATAACTGGACGAAAGACAAGGATGATGATGCCGCACCTTATTTATTTTTATTTTATTTATTTATTATTCAATCTTATAGACCGCTCCTTCCAGCAGGCTCAGGGCGGTTTACAGAATACATAAAAATAATCACGTCGCAATTTAATCTATATATATAAAAAGAGAGTGGTCGTGGGTCCCGGCAAATAGGCGCCAAAACTACATGTCCCACACACACGAAAAACGCCAGGCCACTAATCCATACCCCAAGGTCCCTATATGGCCCACAAAAACACTCCGAAACACAATGCAACACCCCCAAAAACACCCCCACAACATTACCACGCATGTGCGAACGGCGGCGGCCGCGACTGCACTCCTCCTACTCCCACCCCTCTTCCATGCGCCAACACATTACCACGCTCCCGGACCCCACCCGCGCCGCCAACGCAGTGCCTCAGTGCGCAGTGCGGGGGTCCTCAGCCGCTTCCAAGCCACTCCTGAACCCGGGCCGCGCAGCCCAAAACGGACAAGGCGCCTCCCGCACGGCCCAGGTCCGGCACCGGCAAAGAGGCGGCGGCGTGGCCCGGGTCCGGATGGCAGCCGACGAGGAAGGCCAAGGACGCGGCGAAGAAGCCGGCCAAGACGGCGCCCACGCAACCCGGGTCCATGGGGTAGCTGGAAGACGACAGAGGAGGCGGCCACGACCACGGGACTACACCTCCCAGAAGGCTCCGCGCCGCTCACTGGGAAGGAGGGGCGGGGCCTTCTGGGAAGTGTAGTCCCATGGCCGTGCCCGCCTCCTCCGCCTTCTCCCACCCACTTCCGGACCCAGCTCGCGGAGGCACCGCCATGCCCGCCTCCTCCACCGCCTCCACGCCCTCCCTCGCCGGCTCCCAAGGCGCCGCGCGGAAGATGCCTTAGGGAAGCTCTGGCAACAGTGGTGCCAACGAGGACAAGACGGAGAAGAAAACAGTAAGGAGCAGGAAAAGGAAGGAGGATGGAATGGGAGAACACAGGAATAAAAAAGGAGGGAAGGAGAAGAAAAAAAAACAGAAAAAGGAGGGGAGAGAGAAAACAAAAATGATGCATACAAGGAGAGGGAAGGAAAACAACCAGAAAGGAAGGAAAACGCCACAGCGAAGCGTGGCCGGGTCAGCTAGTACCATACTAAAGGCATTATAATACTAAAAGCATAAAACATAAAAGCATAGGAACCTACAACTACACAAGGAGCAAGCAATTGCAGAGCCTCTGCAATTTTACTTCTAGGCTTGACAACAATGTTTAAGGACCAATGAGATTAAAAGCTTGGCTAAACAGAATGTGTTTTACAAGTTCTCCTGAATGGGGCCAGCTCTTTGATGGTACGGACTTCGACCGGCATGGAGTTCCATAGCGATGGTGCTGCCACGAAGAAGGCTCTGGATCTTGTAGTGGACAGTCTGCATGAGTGAATCGAAGGACTAGCAGGAGGTTCTGCTCTTCTGAACGCAGTGATCTCGAGGACTATATGGGGTGAGGCAGTCCCTCAGGTACGCCGGCCCTAGACCATACAAGGCCTTAAAAGTCAATACCAGCACCTTGAGACAATCCGGTACTCTATTGGTAGCCAGTGCAGTTGCTGCTAAATAGGTGTAATATGCTCTTGTACTGATGCTCCCACCAGTAGTCGAGCGGCAGCATTCTGCACCAGCTTGAGTTTCCGGACTGCCGACAAGGGAAGGCCAATGTAGAGGGCGTTACCGTAATCCAGCCTCGAGATGACCATCACCTGGATCACCGTAGCCAGGTCATCTCTGGACAAGTAGGGGGCCAGCCGCCTAGCCTGCGCAGATGGAAAAATGCGGTTCTGCATACCGTGGAGATTAATTAATTAATTAATTAGGTTTTATATTCCGCTCCTCCCTGCAGGCTCGGGGCGGATTACAACATACAATAAAAACAGAGTATTAACAGTGATAAAATAACAGGAATTACAGATTCTTTTATTTAAATTAAATTCTTATTGAAAGTTTTGGATACGTACAGATTGGGGGGGGGGGTGATTTTGGGGTCGGGCGACCTGGGGGTATTGGGGGTGAGGGGTAGAGAGGGGTGTGGGTTAAGGGCGGTAGCGGTGGTAGACTGGTCAGGATCTGGGAAGGATAGTAACGGATAAGGGTGTTGAGAAAGGATAGAAATAGGGGTAACGAGTTTTCTTCTAGCTTCCTTTTTCTTGGGTTCGTCTTGTTTATCTTGTCCAGTCCCTGTTTGGTATCCATTGTCCGTTCCTTGTCCTTTAATATAGCTAGGTCTGTGCCCCTTCATCTTCCTCAGTCCCCTTTCTAACCATTCTCTTTAGGAGATTCGAGGCTTTTTACATCCATTTCCAGTTCGTCACATCTTAGATGACTAAAATACAACTCTAGAGCAGGGGTGCTCAGAACGGTGATCGCAATCACCAGGGTGATCTTCGGGCCTCATCCTGGTGATCTTAAGGCCCTGACCAGGTTTTTTGCTGTTGGTCCTCTTCACGCGCCCCTGCACGCTGCAAAGAAGTCCTCCGTCGTTGGTCCTCCCGCTCCTGCTCGCACGCCGCCTCCAAAAGCTCCAGAGTCCAAGAGGCAGAATGGGCCCCCTCTTTTGATTCCTCCTCCCTCCGTCCTTCTCCAGCCACTCAGAGTCGTAGGAGACCAAAGGGGCAGGCCTGGATGGCGCGATGCATGGCTGGCCCCGCGCGCATGTGCAGAAGCGCTTGTTCTGCCTCTCAGACTTCTCATGAGCTCTTGGAGGCGGCACACATGCTGGCGGCGTGGAAATAGGAGCAACGACGGAGGAGAAGAAGGACGCTTTGGGGTCATTTCCGTACCGCATCTCAAAGGTCGGTCTTTTTACTTTGGGGTGGGTGCTTGATTGTTCTGTGGCATGTCTCTTTGTTTATTTTTAATGTTTTAAAATGGTCTTTTAGCTCCAAAGTCTCCCTGCTTGCTTTGTTGCTTGAGAAATATATGTTTGGGAATATGGCAGTGTGGGAGAAATGGGGTGGTTGGATGTATTTTTATGCTCTTCTTCCTCCCTGCTCCTGGGGCTATCAGAGCGCATCCGCCATTTTGGCACCCACCAGCTCTTTTCCTCCTTCACCCTCTTCCTTTGCCAGGAATGGTTGGCTGCCCCTCTGTATGGCCTGTTTGCTGGATTTTTATTGCCCTTTTCTTGGGGGCCCGATCCCCTTAATGTGGGGGGCTTCCGTGCAGCTGTTGGAAGCCCCGTTGTTTGCCCACACTCTTCCCTTCCGCCTCCAGTAGCGCCTCCCCAGTGCCGTACGGGCCGCTGATCCCCGTACTTACGACCTCCTTCCTCCTCGACTCTTCTGTAGCCTCCTGCCCTCTGCTTAAGGTGGGGGGGGGGAGGCCGGGCTGGGCTGGCAGTGAGTGCGGGTCGCCGCCCGCTACCCGCTTCCCGGCTCGCTCGCCGCAGTGACGTCGGTCCGGGCCCTCTCAATCTCTCAAGGCCTTAAAGGTTAAAACCAACACCTTGAAGGCAATCCGGCACTCAATAGGGAGCCAGTGCAGTTGCCGTAAGATGGGGGTGATGTGCTCCCTCACTGGTGCTCCCACCAGCAAGCGAGCAGCGGCATTCTGCACTAGCTTGAGTTTCCGGATTGTCGACAAGGGAAGGCCAACGTAGAGGGCGTTACAGTAGTCCAGTCTTGAGATGACCGTCGCTTGGATCACCGTGGCCAGGTTGTCCCTGGACAGGTAGGGTGCCAGTCGCCTAGCCTGTCGTAGATGGAAGAACGATGTTTTGCTGACCATGGAGATCTGGGTCTCCATGGACAGCAAAGGGTCCAACTGGACACCCAAGCTCTTTACAAGGGATGACGGGCTAAGTTGCTTGCCATCCAGGGTAGGCAACCGGCACTCATCCAGCCCAGGTCGACCGGGCCACAAGATCTCCGACTTCGATGGAGTCACGGCTTCAAGGCATTGGTGGAAACAATCGGGTACGGTGTCCGGCCTGCCATCCATTCTCAGCAGAAGCTGGGTGTCATCAGCGTACTGATAACACTCCACACCAAAGTCGCGGGCCAGCTGGGCCAAGGGGCACATATAAATGTTGAATAATAAGGGCGAGAGGATGGCCCCCTGGGGGACCCCACAACTTAATGGGAGGCTCCCGGAGACATCCTCTCCCCCCTCCACACGTTGTCCCCGATCCTGGAGGAAGGAGGTATAACAAGACAAGCAGGGCTGACCCGCCCTGGTCCAGCTGGCGGCGAAGTTGGTCTGTAATGGCGACAAGCATGGTCTCCGTCCCATGCCCAATATGGAAGCCGGACTGGAAGGGATCAAGTCCAGCTGATCCCTTCCAAAAGCCTGGGAGTCCATTTGGACTCACTGCTCCATCGATAGCAGTGAGTCCAAATGGACTCCCAGGCTTTTTACGGAGGACGACGGCTTAAAGGCTCGCCGTCAAGGGTAGGCAGCCAGCCTCCACTCAGCCCAGGACGACCCAGCCATAGGATCTCCGTCTTCGACAGGTTCACCTTCAATCGGCTGGCCCGCAGCCATCCAGTCACAGCTTCAAGGGATTGGTGGAAACAATTGGGTACGGACTCCGGCCTGCCATCCATTCTCTTTTTTATTTTTTTATTTTTATTATTTTCCAAAATTTTTACCATCCATACAAACATATACATAAAAACACAGTGCCCTGTGCATGCGACCCTCCCCCCACACAAACATCCACACCCCTCCACCCCTGCTGAGGATTGCGTCTTCTTCTTTTCTCTTCTGCAAGCTCTCCGACATTTTACATTTCATTACATCTTAAACAACTTCTCCAACTTATTTCTAATGGTTTGCTCCCGGGTTCTCCAAACCATGTATCCTCTCACCCGATCCCAGCGTCCCAACAGCTCGCACTTTATCCTCCTGTAATTGATTAACCTCATTTCCATAATTTCAAATTGAATGTGTTCTACCAAGTACCGCAGCCAGTTCTCAATTGTCCATTTCGTGGAGTCCTTCCAGCCTAGAACCACCACCGCCTGGGCGCTTTCTATCATCGCTACCTTCATTTCGGATGTTCCCCATCTTGTTCTTTTTTACCAACACCGCCATCTCTTTTGTGATGGTCCAATTTATATTCAATACTCTATTGATCTCCCCCTTTCCAAAATTTTTGGACCACCTCGCATTCCCATAATAGGTGCATATACACTCCTTTGTCTCGGCATCTGTGCCAACACCGTGTACCCATATTTTGGGAAAGATAGGTCAGTTGGGCCGCGTGCGGTGCCACTTGTGCAGTATTTTCCTCCTTGTCTCCCTGACTCTTGTGTTTTTAGTCTTGGCAATCTCCCCACTATCCTCTCCATCTCTGCTCCTGAGACCTGCAACTCCCCTCCCACATTGTGGTTAACTCTTCTACCGTACTTCCTCCTGATGTTACTAATATTTTGTATATCCTTCCGACCTGGACCCTTTTCCCTTCCTTCTTTTCCCTGACTATCTTCTCGAATTCCGTGTCCTCTCTTTGCAAGGCCTCTCTCACCTCCCTCTGCCTAAGGTAGTTGCATATTGCCCTGATTTGCAGCCACCGCCTTCCTCCCAACCCGTTCTCCAGCCTCTCTCTCTGATTCTGCCCCTTCGTCCACTAGTTGCTCCAGTCTCGTCACCCCCTTCTCTCTCAATTCCCTTATTATTCTGCTCAGGTTTTCCTCCCTCTCGGGTTCATGATCTCCAGGAGGCTACTTTTTTGAGACTCCCGGCGCTATCTTCCTTTGCCAAGATCTCCACACTCCCACCGTGGCCCTCATTGGTCCCATCAATTTCTCCACCTCCCTTCTTTCCCATCTCCTAAATATCAATTCCTATCTGCCATCCATTCTCAGCATCAGCTGGGTGTCATCAGCGTACTGATAACACTCCAGACCAAAGTCGCGAACCAGCTGGGCCAGGGGGCGCATGTAGATGTTGAACAGTGGTGGGGAAAAGCTAACACAGTGTTCCCTCACTTACTGCTGCAGTAGTATAATATAATATAACATTATATTATGTTATTTATTATATTATTATAATAAAATAAAATTATTATTATAAAATAATAATAAAAACCACTAAAATTAAATTAAATTAAATTCAAGAAGACAAGGTGCGAACCAAGAAAGTGGCCGACATCCTCAAGAGAGGAAGGATCCCAAGATGGAATGGCCCAATGGACCCAGCCCAGAGGATGACAAAGCGGACCCAGCCGCCGCCACAGCAGAGGAGAGCAGCAGACGATCGGAGGCTGCAGGCCTCCGCCTGCTCTCGCCCCCAGCCGTTCCCCAGCTGATCGCCCTGCCGTGGAGTGCCTGCCATCCTGGCTTTGGAGTGCCTGCCATCCCGTGAGGCGATCCGGGCATGCAGCGGGAGCAGTAGGCAAGCTGCGGCGATTGATCGCCCTGGCGAACCAGAAGACGATCAGCTGCCGCAGGTCGCCGACTGCTCCCGCTGCAGGCCCGGATCGCCTCCCGAGATGGCAGGCACTCCAAAGCCACTGCTCCTCTGATTGTTCTCCGGAGCGGCGGCCTGTCTGCCAATGCAGGCCCCACAGCCCGCGATGGGATGGCATATTGAAAGGGGGATTCTCACCTTCCTTAACAGCGAGCCACAAAAGCAAAATATTTGGAAATTTATTTCAGTGAGAGCCATATACTGTAATATAGATGGTCCCGCTCCCCGATGCCCTTCTCCCCGATGCCCTCTTGGCCCCGCTCCCCGATGCCCTTCTCCCCGGGCCGGGCAGAATCGGATGCCGGGCCGTAGGTTGCCCAGGTCTGGTTTAGGGCTTCATAGGCAGTTCTGGAGAGAAGCCGGGGTCAACAACACCGAGCTACATAAACAAATCATTTTGCATATTGAAAGGGGGATTCTCGCCTTCCTTAACAGCAGCCCAAACCCACCTCCCTTTCGGTCAAGCCATGCATTGAAGTTGGGGCGCCCGTACGACGGCCTTACCTTTCCGTTCCTCCTCTTTCTTTTTCGCTGCCTCTTCCCTCTGTTTCCGGATGATAGCTAATCGGGCGAGATCTGCCTTGGCCTGTTCCGTTTTACCGGCGAGATGCATCTTCATGTATCTCTCTTTCGCTTTCTGTTTTTCGATTTCTTCCCTGTTTGATGAAAAAAGGAAAACACCTCGGAATTTTGTGGGTTTGGGGATATATTTTTTTTTGCTGCGTAGACATGCAAAAATAGCCTTTTAATTTCCCCTTTTTATATGTGCGTACACTAGTGGATCCCAACCTTCACTTAAACAGAATCGGTTCTGAAAAAAAATTACTGTCAGTTGCATAAGGCCACCCTACCCGGATATGCACCCATCATTTGCCGATACGTCACACTTGGGAAGGGTCCGATGTTGTGAGGCAATACAACCGCCAGCAGAGTGATCTTGATTGCTGTGTACTAATCTTGTTGCATTTCAAATAATAAAAATAACAACTACTCAGGGGCGGACCTACCTGTTCCCGGGGGGTACGCGAATTTTTTTTTGCGCCCCCCCGTTGCTCCCGAGGGGAGCCCAGTGCGCATGCGCCAATCTGTGCAAGACGCGCACTGGCTCCAGAGCGAGCCTCCTGCTTTGGAGCCCAGTGCACATGTGCGAAACTGCGACACGCGCACTGGCTCCAAAGCGGGAGGTGCGCTCTAGAGCCAGTACGCATGCGCAGAGCACGCATGCGCAAAAGCTCCTACAGGCGCTGTAGTGCCTGTGGAAGCTTCTGCGCATGCGGAGGTGCGGCCGGCCTAACAAAGGTCCGGCCGGCCCGGCGGCGCAGGCCGCGGAGCCGGCTGCGGAGGCCTGGCCGGCGCAACGGCAGAGCGGGCAGCGCGTGGGGCAGAGCCGGCGCGGCGCCTCCCAGGTGGCGACGCCCCTCACGGGTGACGTCGCCCTACGCGCCTGCGTAGTCCGCCTAATGGACGAACCGGCCCTGCAACTACTACTACTTTAGTCTTATATCCCACCACCACCTACAACAACAAAGAAAAAGCCGCGTTGGGTTGCCGAGAGCGGGAGAATGCGGTTCACACAGGGTAGCCCTGGCTGAATGGGTGTATAAGCTCCAAATATGGCCAAGGCAATTCGGATTATTATCCCTTTAAATCCACACCATGACTACACCTATAGCATTGACTATTTTCTGCACGTAAGCACTAGGACAGGGGTGCTCACACTTTTCCAGCATGCAAGCTACTTGTAAATTAACCAAGTCAAAAAGATCACCTACCTCATGCGCGCGCGCGCGGCTTCCGCACAGCGCATCTTGCGCGAGTGCGCGCACACACGCCCCTTTCTCCGCAGGCCCAGCCTTCCTCCCCGCCCGCTCCATGGCGGATCTGGGTTAGAGAGAGGTGGGAGGAGCGCCAGGCAGGGCCTGCGGAGGCCCAGCCTTCCTCTCCGCCGCCCCTCTCTCGCCCGGCTCCATGGCGGATCCGGGTGAGAGAGAGGCGGGGCGCCACCAGAGGCCCGTCCTCAGGCTTCCTCCTTCCCTCGCACCCGCTTCTTCCGCGGAAAGGAGGGAGCTGAGGAAGGGACCTCCGATGGCACCCCGCCTCTCTCTCGCTGGCAGCTGCTTCCGGACGAGAGAGAGGCGAGGTGCCGCCAGAGGCCCGTCCTCGGGCTCCCTCCTTCCCTCGCGCCTGTGTCGTGCTTCTTCCGCGGGAAGGAGGGAGCAGGAGGCGGGGCCCTGCCTCTCTCTCCTCCAGAAGCAGCTGTGCAGCCTCCGCTGCCGCTTCCTCCTTCCTGTAATGCCCCGCAGGCGGAAGAAGTGCTGCGCCGGCGGTAAACAAAAGCAGGAGCACGAGCGGCGACGGGAGCGCACGGGAGCACGCGCATGGCAGGTGAGGCCTGAAGATTGACTGGATGAGGGCCGAAGATCGACCAGTCGATTGCGATCGATTAGTTGAGCACCCCTGCACTAGGACAGACATCGAATTTTCGGTGTTCGGCTACTTGGGTCTGCCTCGGCAACATTTGGAGTTTATACACCAGGGGGTCGGGAACCTTTTTGAATCAAGAGAGCCACAAAAGCAAAATATTTGGAAATTTATTTCAGTGAGAGCCATATACTGTAATATAGATGGTGGTGGGGTATAAATAAAGTTTTATTATTATTATTACTAGCTGTACCCGGCACGCATTGCTGTGCCCTATTTAGGAGATGCGAGAAAGTCTGAGTATGTAAGGGTTGGAATTGTTGTTAGTTATGGTGTTGTTGGGGCCCTGGCCGTGTCGTTGTGGGTTGTTCTGGTGGGTGGGATGTTGAAGTCCTGGGGAGTTGTTGGTGTGTGGTGTTGCTGGCGTTCTGCATCGCTTATGGATATACAATGTTTTTTGTCTTTCCGTCTGCTGTGTTGATGTAGAGGTTGATGCTTGTGTGGGCGGGGTACTTTGGAAGTGAGTGGAGGTACTTGAAATCCCATTATCCATGGTGTGTCCTCCTCTGAACTGTAGTCGGATGGAGCATGGGTCATGGGGGGCATTGTGTGCCAAGTTTGGTCTTTATCGGTCTTGGTTCTGGGCCACAGTGGTCTGTGGGGAATGATGGGTTTTGAAGTAGTACAAATCCCATTATCCATGGAGGTACTTCAAGTCCCATAATTCATGGTCCACCCTCCTCCAAACTGTAGTAGAATGTACCGTGGGTCATAGGGGCTCTGTGCCAAGGTAGGTTACTGTAAATGCAGGCCATACGCAGTGTCCCATGAGCTGAGGCCTAGTCAGGAACAGCAAGTTAATGAAGCCTTACTGTCAATTCAGAGCGTAAACAGCATTCCATTAAGTGAGGCCTAGTCAAGGAAATTAAGTTAATGAAGCCTTACTGTCAATTTTGGGCGTTTGTTGTCTGTGATTTGTTGGGATGTAATTTATTTATTTATTGTTCTGTGGGAAGTGAATTGGGTGTTTGTGTTTGTGCCTCAGCCCTTTGCCTTATCCTCCTCTGACAGTTTATTATGGGTCGGAATGTTCATGTTGGCTGGCCAGTACAGGAGTTATGCAAATCCACCCTTATTGGCAGCCAATCATGTTGTCAGAATGTAGAGGCTGGGAGAGTCGTTGGCAGCCCCGGAGGATGCTGGGAAATGTAGGGGTTTTTTTACTCGTTGTTTTGGGGGCCTTTTAGGTTTTGGAGGGGAAAGTTTCTTTGCTACAAACCTACCTTGCTTGAGGCCTATTTCTGTTGGCAAGTTTGGTGTCTCTGCGTTGTAAGGTTTCTCTGTTTGGGACGGTCGTTCCATGATGGGAACCCCTTTATATAATAGATTATTTGATGTGCAAGCAAGAATGCAATCTCCAACCCCAAAGATCATTGGCCGAAAAAGATCTCCACAAAAACCTTGTTGAGTAACTATTACAGCAAGGTTGGTTAGCATGAGGCACTTTACAAGGGGTCGCAATGGAAGACAGCCCAAAAGCCGCACTGCGGGGCCAGAATTCTCTCTCTCATCTCCGGAAAACAGGCAAAACACTTGTTGTGATTTGGCAGGCCACCCAAAAGCACTCCACAGGACACCACCATTTGAGAATCACCAAACAAGAATAGCAGAAGGCTCTTACCGCTCTCTTCGCGACAATTCTCTGGGGCTCTCCATGTCTATCTGGGTTACTTTTTTGGCTGTCTGCGCGACGCGATTAGGATTCTCTATGTCTATCATGCCTTCCACTCCTTTGTGCTTTGGCTAAAATGGGAGAAGCCAAACAGGAATGCATTAAAATATACTATTTATTTATATATTATTTCAATTTGTATACCGCCCTTCCCAACAGGCTCAGGGTGGTTTACAACATATAAAACATCTCATAAGATAAAAATAGCAATAAAACCGTATAACAAGAAGCAATAAGAACAATAGAGCGTACAGCAAACAGCTAGGATTAGTGGCTAGAGATTACATGCTTGCAGGAAGAGAGTTGTTTTATAGGCCTTCCGAAAGGCAGGCAACTCTCTAATTCAGTGTTTTTCAACCTTTTTGAGCCGCGGCACATTTTTTACATTTACCAAATCCCGGGGCACACCACCAGCCAAAATGACACAAAATGACACTCTAACACAGTAATACATATAGTTAATATGTTTTTAAATGTATTTATACACTCATTGTGAAACCTGGGCCTGTTTCGATGAACACAACATATATATGACTTCCGCTCACATACTTACCGTATTTTTCGCACCATAAGACGCAGTTTTTTTCCTCCCAAAGTGGGATGAAAAATCAGCTGCGCTCTTATGGAGCCGAAGACGCAGGGAGGGAGGGGGGGCAGAGGGGGATATATTATACTTACCGGGCGGCGCGGAGGAACCCGAGGTGGAGCAGGAGGAGCGGGAGGCCACGAGGGCGGCCCCCACGGAGACTGGAAGACAGAGGCGCATCTTCCTGGCGTCAGGAAGATGCGCTGTCTGGGTCTCCGTGAGGCCGCCCTCGTGGCCGAAGACAGAGGCGCATCTTCCTGAGGTCAGGAAGATGCGCCTCTTCCGAGGAGGAAGGGCGGCCTCCACGAAGAGAGAGGGAGGGAGGGAGGGAGGGAAGGAAGGAAGGAGGAAGAGGCCGCAGCGCCTCCGCAGGGTTCCCGTTTTTCCTATTTTCCTCCTCCAAAAACAGTCTTATCAGCAGGTGCGCCTTATGGTGCGAAAAATACGGTATACATGGCTATCATGCCTTCTCTCAGCCTTCTCTTCTTCAGGCTAAACATGTCCAGCTCTTCCAGCCGCTCCTCATAGGGCTTGTTCTCCAGACCCTTGTGAAATTTCACCCTGAGTGAAACTTGCTTCCAGTTAACTATGGATGTCATGAAGCTGTTATAAACAGTTCCTTGTGGGGGGGGGGGAGTGCCAATTTCCCACGGCACACCTGATGATAGCTCACGGCACACTGGTTGGGAAACACTGCTCTAAGTGAACGGACTTCAGCCGCCAGTGCATTCCACATGTTCGGCGCCACAACAGAAAAGGCTCTCTGCCTTGTAGATCAGTGTTTCCCAACCGGGGAGGACGGAGGAGTGGGGCCCTGTGGGGAGCCGTTCTCCCGATTTGTGGCTCTGCCGGGCCCGGCGGAGCTGCAAACCAGGACAACGGCTCCCCGCAATGCCCAGGCCCTGCCTGGGAGCCGAGTTTGGCCGGCTCGTGTCTCCTGCCGGGCCCTAGGCACCTCGGGGAGCCTTTCTCCCGGTCCCTGGCTCCGCCCAGCCCGGAGGGAGATGCGAGACGGTCAAACCCGGCTCCCAGGCAGGGCCTGGGCCCTGCGGGAAGCCTTTCTTCCGAGGCTCCCCGAGGTGACCAGGCCCTCCCTGGCAGCCAAAATGGGCCGGCTGGCTGGCGCATGGAGGGGAAACGGCCGAAGGAGGCGACGCTCCAGCCCCTTCTTCTTCGCTGCCGCCCGGCCCTTCCTCCTTCTCCAAGCAGCAGCAGGCAGGCAGGAGGGGAAAGGAAGGGGGGAAGAGAGGTTTTTCCACGGCACACCAGGTGATCGCTCAGGGAACACTAGTATGCCGCGGAACACCGGTTGGGAAACACTGTCGTAGATGACAGGTGGTAAGACCGAATGGAAGGGACTTCTAACAGGTTTTGGTCCTCCGACCAAAGTGATCTCTGGGGAACATACGGGAAAAGACGATATAAGGCCGCCCGGGCAATAGGGATATCCATCTGCCGACCCTGGATGGGGTGGCACTACGACCTAGTAAAAAGCCTGGGTGTCCTTTTGGACCCTCTGCTGTCAATGGAGGCCCAAATCTCCACTGCCGGTAGAAGTGCCTTCTTCCACCTGCAACACGTAAGGCGTCTGGCTCCCTATCTGTCCCGCAGCGACCAAGCCACGGTGATCCAGGCCATCTCAAGACTTGACTACTGTAACGCTCTTTACATTGGCCTGCCCTTGACGGTGATCTGGAAACTTTAACGAGTGCAGAACGCTGCAGCCCGACTGCTCGCAGGGAAACCTGTTTTAATCTGTTTTAATCCTGTTGTTTTGTTTTGTTAGTAAGAACATAAGAAGAGCCATGCTGAATCGGGCCTCAGCCCATCTAGTCCAGCATTCTGTGTCACACAGTGGCCCACCAGTTGTACACGGGGATCTCTAGCAGAAAGGAGGGCAAAACCCTCACCTGCTCCCGACCCCCCACAACCAGTACCCGGGGAAATCCTGCCTACCTCAACCAACTCCGAGGTGGCACTTGGTTGTCCTTTTCTGTTACTCCTGATTCCCTTGGTCTCCATGAATCTGTCTAATCCTGCCTTGAGGCTGTCCAGGCTGACCGCTGTCACAACCTCCTCTGGAAGTGAGTTCCATAACCCAATGACCCTCTGGGTGAAGAAATATTTCCCTTTATTAGTCCTAACTTTCCTACCTTGGAGCTTCAGGGAGTGCCCCTAGTCCTAGTGTTGTGTGACAGAGAAAATATTTTTCTTTATTCACCTTTTCTATCCCATGCATGATTTTATACACTTCGATCAAGTCACCTCTTAAACGCCGTCTTTCAAGGCTGAAAAGACCAAGGCCTTGCAACCTGGTTTCATAAGGGAGCCGCTCCATCCCTTGGATCATTCTTGTTGCCCTTCTTTGTACCTTTTCCAGTTCCGTTATATCCTTCTTGAGGTGCGGAGACCAGAATTGTACACAGTACTCCAGATGTGGCCTCACCATAGATTTGTAGAGAGCAATACAACATTTGACGACCTATTTTCGATTCCCTTTCTGATCATGCCAAGCATAGAATTTGCTTTTTCGCTGCTGCTGCGCACTGGGTTGACATCTTCATTGAGCTGTCCACCAAAACCCCAAGATCCCTTTCCTGGTTTGTCTCGAAAGCTTTGACCCCATCAATTTGTAGGTGTATTTGGGGTTCTTTGCCCCGATGTGCATGACTTTACACTTGTTTAGGTTAAAATGCATTTGCCACTTTGTTGCCCATTCACTCAATTTCGAGAGATCTTTCTGGAGCTCTTTACAGTCAGTTTCATTTTTAACTACCCTGAACAGTTTAGTGTCGTCTGCAAACTTTGCTGCCTCAGAATTCACTCCTACATCCAGGTCATTAATGAATAAATTAAAAAGTAACGGACCCAAAACTGAACCTTGGGGTACGCCACTTCTCCCCTCTTTCCACCCAGAGAAGTGTCCGTTTATTACCCCCCCCCGTGTTCCTTCAGTTTAGCCCGGTTCCGATCCACGACAAGACCTGTCCCCTGATTCCATGGCTGAAGAGCTTGTTTAGGAGCCTTTGGTGAGGGACTTGGTCAAAAGCCTTTTGAAAGTCAAGGTAAACAATATCGACTGGGTCCCCTTTATCTATGTGTTTATTTACACCCTCAAAGAATTCTAACAAGTTAGTAAGACATGACTAGTTAGTTAGTACTGTTTTATACAGAGTCTGTTGTGAACCGCCATGAGCCGCTCGGAGTGGCGGTGTATAAATCCAATAAATAAATAAATAAAGGTCAGAATCAACACTTTGAAGGCAATCCGGTACTCAATTGGGAGCCAGTGCAACTGCTGCGAAATCGGGGTGATATGGCTTCTAGTCGACGCTCCAGCAAGGAGTCGAGCTGCAGCATTTTGCACCAGCTTAAGTTTCCGGATTACCGCCAAAGGAAGACCAATGTAAAGGGCATTACAGTAGTCCAATCTCGAGATGATCGTCGCCTGGATCCCCATAGCTAGGTCATTCCCAGTGAGGTAGGGTGCCAGCCGCCTAGCCTGTCGCAGGTGAAAGAATGCAGATTTGCTCACAGTGGAGACCTGGGCCTCCATTGACAGCAGTGGGTCCAATTGGACGCCCAGGCTTTTTACTAACGACGACGGGCGAAATACCTCGCCGTCCAGGGTAGGCAGCCGGAGCTCACCCCCGCCCGGGCGACCCAACCATAGAATCTCCGTCTTCGAGGGGTTCACCCTCAACCGGCTGGCTCGAAGCCAACCAGTCACGGCTTCAAGGCATAGTTGGAAATTATTAGGTACAGAGTCCGGTCGGCCGTCCATCCTCAGCACCAGCTGGGTGTCATCAGCGTACTGGTGACACTCCAGACCAAAACTCCGCACCAGTTCGGCAAGTGGCTTTTCTTGCATGGCAGGATGTTAGACTGGGCGGCCCATGTGGTCTCTTCCAATTCTATGTTCCATAATAAGTTTGCCGTATTTCCGGAATACAAGGCGACTGGGGGTATAAGACGACCCCCCAACTTTTCAAGATAAAATAGAGTTAGGGATATACTCGGCATTTCAGACTATCCCCCTTCTTCCAAGACTATGCTGCCGCAGCCCCCGCCATTCTCCGTTCAAGGACCTCCTCGCCCTCGCCGCTTACCTCCTCCGAAGGCCACTGGGCTTGCCTAGGCCCAAGGAAGCGTCTCCGAATGACTCCTAGCAGCACTGGATGATGACATGTCTTGAATGTGCCCCCAGAGGCATGTTGGGAGCAGTAGTCCCCAACTCCTACTGCTCCAAGCACACCTCTGGAAGCACATCCAAGGCATGCCGCCACCCAGCGCTGCTAGGAGTCGGCGTCCAGAGGCCCAAGGAAGCATCTCCGGATGACTCCTAGCAGTACTGGGCGATGGCGTGCCTTGGATGTGCCCCCAGAGGCATGCTGGGAGCAGTAGTCCCCAACTCCTACTGCTCCATGCACACCTCTGGAAGCACATCCAGGCACACCACAGAGGCATGCTGGGAGCAGTAGTCCCCAACTCCTACTGACCATGCACACCTCTGGAAGCACATCCAAGGCACACCGCCAGAGGCATGCTGGGAGCAGTTGTCCCCAACTCCTACTGCTCCATGCACACCTCTGGAAGCACATCCAAGGCACACCGCCAGAGGCATGCTGGGAGCAGTAGTCCCCAACTCCTACTGCTCCATGCACACCTCTGGAAGCACATCCAAGGCACACCGCCAGAGGCATGCTGGGAGCAGTAGTCCCCAACTCCTACTGCTCCATGCACACCTCTGGAAGCACATCCAAGGCACGCCACCCAGTGCTGCTAGAGGCATGCTGGGAGCAGTAGTCCACAACTCCTATGCTCCATGCACACCTCTGGAAGCACATCCTTGGATGTGCCCCCAGAGGCATGCTGGGAGCAGTAGTCCCTGACTCCTACTGCTCCATGCATGTCTCTGGAAGCACATCCAAGGCACACCGCCAGAGGCATGCTGGGAGCAGTTGTCCAGAGGCCCAAGGAACTCCTGACTCTGCTCCAGCACCTCTGGAAGCACATCCAAGGCATGTGCCCAGAGGCATGCTGGGAGCAGTAGTCCCCTGACTCCTACTGCTCCCAGCATGCCTCTGGGAGCACATCCAAGGCACGCCGCCACCCAGCGCTGCTAGGAGTCGGCATCCAGAGGCCCAAGGAAGCGTCTCCAGATGACTCCTAGCAGCACTGGGCGATGGCGTGCCTTGATGTGCCCCCAGAGGCATGCTGGGAGCAGTAGTCCCCTGACTCCTACTGCTCCCAGCATGCCTCTGGGAGCACATCCAAGGCACGCCGCCACCCAGCGCTGCTAGGAGTCGGCGTCCGGAGGCCCAAGGAAGCGTCTCCGGATGACTCCTAGCAGCACTGGGCGATGGCGTGCCTTGGATGTGCCCCCAGAGGCATGCTGGGAGCAGTAGTCCCCTGACTCCTACTGCTCTGAGCATGCCTCTGGAAGCACATCCAGGGCACGCCGCCACCCAGTGCTGCTAGGAGTCGGCGTCCGGAGGCCCAAGGAAGCGAAGGAAGCGTCTCCGGATGACTCCTAGCAGCACTGGGTGATAGCGTGCCTCTGATGTGCCCCAGAGGCATGCTGGGAGAAGTAGTCCCCTGAGTCCTACTGCTCCAAGCACGCCTCTGGAAGCACATCCAAGGCACGCCGCCACCCAGCGCTGCTAGGAGTCGGCGTCCGGAGGCCCAAGGAAGGGTCTCCGGATGACTCCTAGCAGCACTGGGTGATGACATGCCTTGAATGTGCCCCCAGAGGCATGTTGGGAGCAGTAGTCCCCAACTCCTACTGCTCCAAGCACACCTCTGGAAGCACATCCAAGGCACGCCGCCACCCAGCGCTGCTAGGTCGGCGTCCGGAGTCAGCGTCCGGAGGACCCAAGCACTGGGTGATAGCGTCTCCCCCAGAGGCATGACTCCTAGCAGCACTCTGGTGATGGCGTGCCTTTGCTGCTAGGGAGTTTTCCCCAGAGGCATGCTGGGCAGCACTGGGTGATGTAGTGTTGGGAGCTAGAGTCCTACTGCTCCAAGCACGCCTCTGGAAGCACATTCACCCAGCGCTGCTACAGCCGGCCCAAGGACCTCGGATGACTCTAGCGCTGCTAGGAGTCAGGCATGCTGGGCAGTAGTCCCCTGACTCCTACTGCTCCGAGCATGGCCCAAGGCGCTGCTAAGTGTCTCCGGATGACTCCTAGCAGCACTGGGTGATGACATGCCTTGAATGTGCCCCCAGAGGCATGCTGGGAGAAGTAGTCCCCTGAGTCCTACTGCTCCAAGCACGCCTCTGGAAGCACATCCAAGGCACGCTGCCACCCAGCGCTGCTAGGAGTCGGCGTCCGGAGGCCCAAGGAAGTGTCTCCGGATGACTCCTAGCAGCACTGGGTGATGGTGTGCCTTTGTTTTTCCCCCAGAGGCATGCTGGGAGAAGTAGTCCCCTGAGTCCTACTGCTCCAAGCACACCTCTGGAAGCACATCCAGGCACGCCGCCACCCAGCGCTGCTAGGAGTCAGCGTCCGGAGGCCCAAGGAAGCGTCTCCGGATGACTCCTAGCAGCACTGTGTGCTGGCCAGATTTCTGGGCCAGATTTCTTTGTAGCAGGGTTTGCCTTTGCCTGAGAAGAGTGTGACTTGCCCAAGGGTCACCCAATGGGTTTCCACGGCCAAACAGGGATTTGAACCCTGGTCTACAGATTCCAATAGTCCAATACTCAAAAGCACTGGCTCTTGTAAAACATGCTAAAGGTAAAGCTTTCTCCTTGAGATTAAGTCTAGGCGTGTCTGACTCTGGGACTCATCTCCATTTCTAAGCCAAAGAGCCGGCGTCGTCTGTAGACACCTCCAAGGTCATGTGGCCACTGGCAGGACTGCATGAAGTGCCGTTACCTTCCAGAAGCGGTACCTACTGATGTACTCACATTTGTATGTTTTCGAACTACTAGTTGGCAGAATCCAGGCCTAACAGTGGGAGCTCACCCCACTCGTCGGATCTGAACCGCTGACCTTTTGGTCAGCAAGTTCAGCAGCTCAGCGGTTTAACCTGCTGTGCCACGAGGGGCTCCAGACTTCCCATTTGGCCGAGAGTATTGGAAAGGTGGGAATTGGAAAGTAAAAGGATGAGGCCAAAAAGTACAAACACATTTAGGTCCATGTACTGTATATATATATATAGGAAGACATGAAATGGCGAATTGCTTTAATGTGTATATATACACACATATACATTATATATATAAAAACAATTATTAATGTGATATACATTTTATATATACATTAAAGCAATTATATATAGGATGACATGAAATGGCGAATTGCTTTAATGTGTATATATAGACACATACATTATGTATATACATTAAAGCAATTATTAATGTGTATATATATAAAAGCAATTTATATATAAATATATAGGATGACATGAAATGGCGAGTTGCTTTAATGTGTATATATACACACATATACATTATATATATATTAAAACAATTATTAATGTGATATACATTTTATATATACATTAAAGCAATTATATATAGGATGACATGAAATGGCGAATTGCTTTAATGTGTATATATAGACACATACATTATGTATATACATTAAAGCAATTATTAATGTGTGTATATATAAAAGCAATTTATATATAAATATATAGGATGACATGAAATGGCGAATTGCTTTAATGTGTATATACACACACATATACATTATATATATACATTAAAGCAATTATTAATGTGTATGTATACATTATACAGTATATACATATACATTAAAGCAATTATTAATGTGTGTATATATAAAAGCAATGTATATATATATATATAGGATGACATGAAATGGCGAATGGCTTTAATGTGTATATAACAATTATTAATGTGATATACATTATACATATATTAAAGCAATTATATATAGGATGACATGAAATGGCGAATTGCTTTAATGTGTATATATACACACATATACATTATATACTGTATGTGCTTAAGAGAAGCATTTCCAGCTGATAGGACTGGGGAGAAATCCATAGAAATCCATACCTGGTAGTCTTCATCTTCCTCCTCCTCGCTTTCATCTGAATCTAGCGACTTCTCCTTCTTTTTGGGCTCACCTGTTGCCCCGTCACCTCCTTCCTCTTCCTCCTCTTCCTCCTGAGATATAAGGAGCACTATCAGCACCAAGACAGTACAGAGCAGGTATGGGTCAACCCGGGCCAGGGGGGCAGGTGCCGCCCCTTGCACTCTTTTCCCAGGCCCTCCTCCCTCTCACCATCATCCACTTCCTTCCTTTTCTTTCTTTTCTCCTTCCCTCCCTTTCCTCCTCCATCCCTTCTTTCCCCTCTCTTCCTCCTTCTTTCCTTCCCTCCCTCCATTCCCTCCCGTCCATCCGTCCTTTCTTCCTTCCCTCCTCCTTCCGTTCCTCTTTCTCCTTCCTTCCTTAGTCTTTCCTCCTTCCCTCCATTCCCTTCCACCCATCCTTCCTTTCCTCTCCCTCCGTTCCTTTTTCTCCTTCCTTCCTTTTTGTCTTTCCTCCTTGCCCCCATTCCTTTCCATCCGCCCTTCCTTCTTTCAATCTCTCTTCCTCCCTTTCTCTTCCCTCTCTTCCTCCTTCCTTCCATTCCCTTCCACCTGTCCTTTCTTCCTTTCCTCCCCCATTCCTCTTTCTCCTTCCTTCCTTTTTGTCTTTCCTTCTTCCCTCCATTCCCTTCCACCCATTCTTCCTTTCCTCCTCCCTCCATTCCTCTTTCTCCTTCATTCTTTCCTCCCTTCCTTTTTGTCTTTCCTCCTTCCCTCCATTCCCTTCCACCCATCATTCCTCTTTTCTTCCCCCTCCGTTCCTCTTTCTCCTTCCTTCCTTCCTTGTCTTTCCTCCTTGCCCCCATTCCCTTCCACCCGTACTTCTTTCCTTTCCTCCCCCCCCCTTCCCTCCATTCCCTTCCACCCATCCTTCCTTTCCTTCCCCCTCTGTTCCTCTTTCTCCTTTCTTCTTCCCTCCCTCCTCCCTTCTGCCTTCCCTCCTTCCCTCACTCCATTCCCTTCCACCCATCCTTCATTCTTTCCATCTTTCTCTTCCTCCCTCTCTCTTCCTCCTTCCCTCCATTCTCTTCCACCCATTCTTCCTTTCCTTTTCCCTCCGTTCCTCTTTCTCCTTCCTTCCTTCCTTTTTGTCTTTCCTCCTTCCCTCCATTCCCTTCCACCCATCCTTCCTTTCCTTCCCCCTCTGTTCCTCTTTCTCCTTTCTTCTTCCCTCCCTCCCTTCTGCCTTCCCTCCTTCCCTCACTCCATTCCCTTCCACCCATCCTTCATTCTTTCCATCTTTCTCTTCCTCCCTCTCTCTTCCTCCTTCCTTCCTTCCCTCCATTCTCTTCCACCCATTCTTCCTTTCCTCCTGCCCCATTTCTCTTTCTCCTTCCTTCCTTCCTTTTTGTCTTTCCTCCTTCCCTCCATTCCCTTCCACCCATCCTTCCTTTCCTTCCCCTCTGTTCCTCTTTCTCCTTTCTTCTTCCCTCCCTCCCTTCTGCCTTCCCTCCTTCCCTCACTCCATTCCCTTCCACCCATCCTTCATTCTTTCCATCCTTCTCTTTCTCCCTCTCTCTTCCTCCTTCCTTCCTTCCCTCCATTCTCTTCCACCCATTCTTCCTTTCCTCCTCCCTCCATTCCTCTTTCTCCTTCCTCCCTTCCTTTTTCTTTCCTCCTTCCCTCCATTCCCTTCCACCCATCCTTCCTTCCTTTCCTCCTCCCTCCGTTCCTCTTATATAATATTATATAATTGTATATGCATATAATATTGATAATGTTGTAATGTAATGCAATATAATACTACTACTAATATTTATTTATTTATTTATTTATTCGAACTTGTGAGTCGCCACTCCCGGATGGCTCGGGGCGACTTACAGTGAGTTGAATATTCAACAGAGTAAAAACAGAGTAAAAACACCATAAAACAAAGCAGAACAACAGACAGTAAAACGCCGTAAGTACATCAATGTGATATACCCAGAAGGAAGGGGCCTGCCAGCCTTATTGTTAAAACCCAAAGGCCTGCCGGAACAGCAGGGTTTTACACGCCTTCGGAAGGCGGACTAGATCCGTAAGAACCCGGACTCCGGAAGGGAGGGCATTCCACAATGTCGGAGCGATTATTGAAAAGGCCCTCCGCCTTGTAGCCGTCCAGGTGGTACAATTTGACACCGGGCACCTCTAATAGCTGACCCACCTCAGAGCGTAGTGACCTAGCGGGGCAGTATGGGATAAGCCGGTCCCTAAGGTACGCTGGCCCCAGACCGTTCAAGGCCTTAAAGGTCAAGACCAACACTTTGAAGGTAATCCGTGTTCCACTGGTAACCAGTGCAGCTCCTGCAGGACAGGTGTTATATGGGCAGACGCCGGGCGCCAGCCAGGAGTCTAGCTGCCGCATTCTGGACCAGCTTCAATTTCCGGATCACCCGACAGAGGAAGGCCAACGTAGAGAGCACTACAGTAGTCCAGCCTCGGGAGATGACCGTGGCTTGGACCACTGTGGCTAGGTCGTGACGGGAGAGGTAGGAGCCAGCTTCCTCGCCTGACGAAGATGGAAGAAGGCAACTCGACTGACGGGCGGAGATTTGCGTCTCCATCGTCAGTCGAGAGTCCAGAGTGATGCCAAGACTTTTAACTGCCGGCGACGGACATAGTGTCACGCCCTCCAGGGGAGGAAGCTGGATCTCCACCCCACCAGGACGGCCCAGCCACAGGATCTCCGTCTTAGCCGGATTCACCTTCAACCTACTGGCTCGCAGCCATCCAGTAACGGCTTCGAGGCACAGATGGAAATTATTGGGTACGGTTCGGGCCTGCCCTCCATCCCAGAACGAGCTGGGTGCCGTCAGCGTACTGGTGGCACACCAGCCCAAAGCTACGGACCAGCCGAGCAAGTGGTCGGACATAGATGTTAAATAATAGAGGGGACAGGATTGCCCCCTGGGGCACCCCACAAAGAAGTGGGGAACCCCCGGAGACATCCCCGCCCCTCCTCACTCGCTGCGAGCGGTTCCGGAGGAAGGAGGACAGCCAGTTTAAGGCCGTCCCCTCACCCCGCCCCGGCAAGGCGGTGGGTCAAAAGATCGTAATCGACAGTATCGAACGCTGCCGTGAGGTCCAATAACACGAGCAGCGCCGATCCGCCCTGATCGAGCTGGCACCGCAGCTTATCTGTGATGGAGACCAGGACCGTCTCCGTCCCGTGCCCCAAGCGGAAGCCGGACTGGAAGGGGTCTAACCAAGTAGCGTCCTCTAGGAAGGACTGCAACTGCTCCATTGCTGCCCTCTCAATTACCTTGCCCAGAATATGATCCTATAACTATATATTTTGTGTTGTATGCAATATTACTAATAATATTGCAATATAATTGTTATAGTTCAATGTGATATTGTTATAGTTCAATGTGATATGTAATATTGATGTTGTACTGTGGCAATAATATAGATCAGGGCTGTCCAACTGCCAGCCCTGCAGGCTTTTTGGACTTCAACTCCCAGAAATCCTAGCCAGTTTACCAGCTGTTAGGATTTCTGGGATTGGAAGCCCAAAACACCTGCAGGGCCAGCAGTTGGACAGCCCTGATAGATCATTGTATTTGCATTTACTTGTGAGCCACTGTGAGTCCTCTTTGGGGTTGAGAAGGGCGGCATATAAATATTATTTATTTATTATTTATTACTCGGGCTTCTATGCCGCCGCTCCAGGGAGGGGTCGGGGCGGCTCACAAGAGCCATACAAAGCGCAGTAGCAATACAATAACAATTAAAAACAACAGTGAATCAACATATAAAAACAACGCAGTATTTAAAAATCTGTGGTACAGCGCATCACCACAGATAGCAATTAAAACAGATGGGCTTGTGAAATAAATAAATAAATAAACAAGACCACTTTGGATGAGACTGACCTTGGCCTTCTGTTTCTCTGCTTGGAGTTGGGCATCGATCTCCTCTGGGCTTGTGTATTGCCGTGCTCGGCCTTTGTGGCCCCCTTTCCTACCTGAAATGACAGAAACAACAAACATGGGCCATGAGAATCCAGGTCAGCCAGAACTTTACAGGGCCAACCATAAAGCCACAAGAGTGTGCGAACTTTCCTGCCCAAACATTGCTACCTTTCCTTGCAAGGAAACACCACCGCCTTCTCACCCCAGCCTTGTATGTCCATAAAGGTTACTAGTTCACAGGAATAGCAGTAGTCTAACACAGTGTTTCCCAATCTTTTTTGAGAAGCGGCACACTTTTTACATTGACAAAATCCTGGGGCACACCACCAACCAAAATGACACAAAATGACACTCTAACACAGTAATACATAGAGTTAATATATTTTTAAATGTATTTATACACTCAGTGTGAAACCTGGGCCTGTTTCAATGAACACAACATAGATATCTATCCTGGCAAGAAAGGCAGAAAGACACACACACAAAACATACTAATACTAACCCAAAATGACACAAAATGACACTCTAACACAGTAATACATATAGTTAATATGTTTTTAAATGTATTTATACACTCAGTGTGAAACCTGGGCCTGTTTCGATGAACACAACATAGATATCTATCCTGGCAGGAATGGCAGAAAGACACAAACTTCCCACACAGAACTCCCATAACCAAGAGAAAATGCTATAAGAGTTTGGTGGGCATTGGCCTTGAGTTTGGAAGTTGTAGTTCACCTACATCCAGAGAGCACTGTGGACTCAAAAATATTGGATCAGGACCAAACTTGGCACGCATACTCAATATGCCCAAATGTGAACACAGATGGAGTTTGGGGAAAATAGACCTTGACCTTTGGGAGTTACAGTTTCTGGGATTTATAGTTAACACACAATCAAAGAGCATCCTGAACTCTTGCAAGAATGGAATTGAACCAAACTTGGCATATTAAACTCTCATTACCAACAGAAAGTACTGAAAGGGTTTGCCTGGGAATTGACCTTGAGTTTGGAAGTTGTAGTTCACCTACACCCAGAGAGCATTGTGGACTCAAACAATGTCATGTCATGTTGTTGTTTGTTTTCTATCCAGAATCACAATGTTGGAAGGAGGCTCGCCACTTTGAGGTCCCTAAAACAGGCATGGGAAAACTTTGGCCCTCTGGGTGCTTTGGACTCCAACTCCCACCATTCCTAACAGCCTGTGGCCCTTTCCTGCTTAAGTGGCTGAGGGGGGAAAAGGGAAAGGGCCTGAGGCTGCTAGGAATGGTGGGAGTTGAAGTCCAAAACACCTGGAAGGTCCACGTTTGCCCATGCCAGCTTTCGACAGAGACCTCTTCCTCCCCCTTCGCGCCCTTTCTTCCCCCTTAATTTTTCTTCTCCACTGCCGCTTCTGCCGCCATTTTGGTCCGAGGGGGCAGCGTGAGTATGTTCAGGAGGGGAGGGGGAGGAAGATGTGACCCGTCCGGGCGCTACTGCGCAAACTCACCCCAGAGCAAAGTGAGCAGAGCAAGTCTGGGAAGGGAGCCCGAGTGGAGAAGAAAAAGGGTTCGGCAGGAGGGGGAAGAAAGGGTAGTGGAGGTTCCAATTTCCCACGGCACACCTGATGATCGCTCATGGCACACTAGTGTGCCACGGCACACTGCTTGGGAAACACTGCTCTAACATACCGCTGCTTTGAGTCCCATCCATGGGAGAAAAGTAGGAGAAAAGTAAATAAATAGTTACATCCCAACTAGATTACTGCAACGCGCTCTCCGTGGGGCTGCCTTTGAAGACGGCTCGGAAACTACAGCTGGTCCAATGGGCGGCAGCCAGATTGCTAACTGGGGCGACATACAGGGAACATACCACCCCCCTGTTGTGTCAGCTCCACTGGCGGCCGATCCATCTCCGAAACAGAGAAAAATAATAAACAACCTTGACTCGAGTATAAGCCGAGGGGAGCTTTTTCGGCCTAAAACAAGGGCTGAAAAACTAGGCTTATACTTGAGTATACACAGTATTTAGTAGGCATGAGAAAAAAGTTATGAAAATGAATCGTTTCGTAAGAAATTCGTAAGAAATGCTACTTTCGAGCTTTTCCGCACCTGGAACGCCAACCAGGAAGTGGACTTTCTTTTTCGAACCGGGGCCAGGATTTTCTTAAGTGTCGTTATTAGGTCGTAAGGGGGCATAAGGGGGCACCCTCCTTCTCTCTCACCACCCTCCGCCTCCTTGCCAATATTATGGCAAGGCAAGCCCTAAACTCGCTCCTTCGCTCGGCTGGAAGGAAGCCTGGAAAAAATGTAAACAGAGAGGATTACTCAGAAGTAAATCTGCAAAGGAGGGCACTTTGGATGAAGGGCCCTCCTTTGTGGATTTACTTCTGAGTAATCCTCTCTGTTTACATTTTTTCCAGGCTTCCCTGCCTCTCCTGCCAGCCAGGATCTAAGGCATCAAAGAGTATTGGGGTGAGAAACCAACCTAATGTATAATACAATGAATGCTACTGTAAGTGCCACTGCCTAATATTATAAGTAATCCAACTGGTCATACCTACATTCCATGCACATGCAATAATACAGCAGTAATAACAATGGGTATAAGAAGAGGTAAAATTCAAACCGAAGTATTCTGACTGGTCTCTCCTCATGCGGTGCAAAGCGGGCTCGGGAAATTAGCCGGGGAAAGCCAGCGTTTTCTGCTTGGGAGCACACACATATATATTCTTGGGAGGGGGATTTGCTGCAGAATCTTCTCTATGAGGCCGGCATTCTGCAGCAAATCCCCCAAAGAATATGTGTGTGTGTGCACCCAAGCAGAAAACGCTGTCTTTTCCGGCTATTGCCGGGCTCACAGAGAAGAGCCCGTTTGCACCACATGAGGCAGGGACCAGTCAGAATACTTCGGTTTGAATTTTACCTCTTCTTATACCCATTGTTATTACTGCTGTATTATTGCATGTGCATGGAATGTAGGTATATGACCAGCCTGGGCAAACTTGGGCCCTCGCTCCCTGGGGATCGGGGTGAGAGAGAGCAGCGAGGAGCCAGGGGGCCTCCTCCTCCTTTTCTTTTGCTGCTTCCAAGAATAGAATACCCCCCTCCCTCCTTCCTATTTGGAGAGTCCCATCTAGAATTCAGTGTGATTTATTCAAGTTTTGGCCTACAACTCCCAGAAATCCCAGCCAATTTACCAGCTGTTAGGATTTCTGGGAGTTGTAGGCCAAAACCATCTGAATGCACATGCTCTGGCATACGAATTACTAACGAATTTCGTTAGTAATTAAGTTACATTTTAGAACTTTTTGGAATTTTTTTGTAAGTCTTCCTATTACTAATAAAAAAACAAAACCCCCCATTAGATTTACGATTTGCTATTTTTGGGTTCTAAACCATGCCTAGTATTTAGATTTGACCCTCCATATTTATGGAGGCCATCACAGTGCTAAGAAGTTTGCATTCACTCCAGAAGGTGAAAGTACCACAAATACGGTTTGCATCAGAAAGAAACACCTCCAAATGTTTTGAACAGCTGTCGCTCTCAGTCTCTCAAGCCAGGAAGTCTGGATGGTGCTGTTCTGTTGGCGCAGTGAGGACCTAAACACTATGTAAAGTATGAGAAAATCACAGTAGAAATATTCAGTGACCCTGCCCTGGAAATATTTCTCTTTGAGGCCATCCTGTTGTCCATGCTTCTTCAGGCAGAAGTGCCATTTCTGTTTCTTCCTTTCCTTCTTTTGCTCTCCCCCCCACATTTCGCCTTTCCTTTATCTTCCCTTCCTTTCTTACACTTTTCTCTTCCCTTTTCCACTTTCTTTCCTTCCCTCTTTTTCCTTTCTTTTTCTCCTTCCTTCTTTCCATGTGTGTGTGTGTGTCACTTAGCAACTGCTTATTTCCCTTCCCCCCCCAGTGACATCCCAGAGGGCCACTTCACCTAGCAACGGAGGGCCACTTCACCTAGCAGCGGCTTAATCGGCTGCACAACTTTCCTTCAGACCCCTCCCACCTGCCCTTTAAGAAACAGAAGAATATTTTAATGCTCTCCAGCAGTGTTTTTCAACCTTTTTTTGAGCCGCGGGACATTTTTTACATTTACAAAATGAGTTTGGTCCTGATCCATCATTATTTGAGTCCACAGTGCTGCTCTCTGGATGTAGCTGAACTACAACTTCCAAACTCAAGGTAAACGCCCAGCAAACCCTTTCAGTACTTTCTGTTGGTCTCATGAGAGTTCAGTGTGCCAAGTTTGGTTCAAGATGGCTGAATGGCCATCTGCGAGGAATGCTTTGATTGTGTTTTTCCCTTATGGCAGAAGGAGGTTGGACTGGATGGCCCTTGGAGGTCTCCTCTTTAACAACCTGTTGTTATTGTTGTTGTTATTATTAGCAGATGCTGAATGAATATTATGCCTTAATATTCAGGGTGATAGGCCTGTGCGGAAAGTCCCTGGGTTATCAGAGTTCCTTTCCACACATCTGAATAAAACCCCACGTTATCTGCTTTAAACCAGATTATATGAGTGTGGACTCAGATAACCCAGTTCAAAGCAGATATTGTGGGATTTTCTGCCTTAATATTCAGGGTTATAGGCCTGTGTGGAAGGGCCCTGGCAGAAGGAGGTTGGACTTGATGGCCCTTGGAGGTCTCCTCCTACTCTAGGAACCTATTGTTGTTGTCATTATTATTATTATTATTATTAGCAGAGGCTGAATGAATATTATCATCATCCTTATTATTATGAATAAATTCAGGGGCTTATTATGCTCACACTTAGTTGAATTCAGTCTTAAAATATATTATATGGATCTCACCGAAATAAATTTCCAAATATTTTGCTTTTATGGCTCTCTAAGTCAAAAAGGTTCCTGATATAATGAATCACAAATGATACAAATGTTCACGTTTTGTTAACCATTGTTTTGTAAAATGTTCGTGAATAAATGTCATTTTTCCTATGACAACGTCTCTTTTTCATTGCTCATCTATTATATAAATGGGTTCACGTCATGTGATGTATCCCTCAAACAAAGAAACCTTACAACGCAGAAACACAATACTTGCCAACAGAAATAGGCCTCAAGCAAGGTACGTTTGTAGCAAAGAAACTTTCCCCCCCAAAACCTAAAAGGCCCCCAAAACAACGAGTAAAAATAAAACTACATTTACCAGCATCCTCCAGGGCAGCCAAAGACTCACCCAGCCTCTACATTCTGAACAACATGATTGGCTGCCAATAAGGGCGGATTTGCATAACTGCTGCACTGGCCAGCCAACATGAAAATTCCAATCCATAATAATAAACTGCCAATCCCCAACACAAACACCCAAATCACTTCCAACCGAAAAATCACAGACCACGCCCAAAATTAACTTGATTAACTTCATTAGCTTCATTAACTTGATTTCCCTAACTAACCCTCACTTACTGGGAAGCTGTTTACGCTCTAAATTGACAGTAAGACTTCATTAACTTGATTTCCCTAACTAGCCCTCACTTACTGGGAAGCTGTTTACGCTCTGAATTGACAGTAAGGCTTCATTAACTTGATTCTCCCGACTAGGCCCCAGCTCATTGGACATTGTGTATGGCCTGAATTGACAGTAAGGCTTCATTAACTTGCTGTTCCTAACTAGGCCTCAGCTTATGGGACATTGTGTATGGCCTGAATTTACAGTAACCTACCTTGACACACAGAGCCCCGACCATGCATGATGGGACTTGAAGTACCACCATGGAAAATGGGATTTGTAGTACTTCAAAACCCATCATTCCCCACAGACCACTGCGGCCCAGAACCAAGACCGATAAAGACCCAACTTGGCACACCATGCCCCCCATGACCCACACTCCATCCAACTGCAGTTTAGAGGAGGGCACACCGTGGATGATTGGACTTTCTCGCATCTCCTAAAAAGGGCACAGCAACGCGTGCCGGGTACAGCTAGTAGCATATGAAAATGAAAGCTCTTGCTGGCTTGTACCAGTGTCACAAAGACAAGAGAAGACGATGCAGCTGAGTGGAGGAGAGGGAGAAAGGCAGCGGGGTGCTTGGTGAGCTTCTAGCCAAAGTAGAGGGGCATGACGGAGCTTGTCCCTCCTCAGTGGAGAAGCTGGCTTGCTCTTATGAGCCTGGCAACCTGGTTGATTTGCTTTCGCAAGCAGGGAGTGAGTCGGACTGCAGCTGTTTCGGCACCACACCCAGACTGGACAGCTTCCAGAGGGATACTGCCAGCGTTGCTTTACCGCAGGCTGGCTTGCCTTGGGAGGCAGGGAGATGGGTTCTGCTTCCCTGGATGTGCCGAAAAACCAAAGAGAGAGGAGCAAGGTCTACTCATGAAAGAGGAAGATACTCCTTCCCTAGCCTTTCGGATGTAGCAAGATGTAGATATGCAAGGCAAGGATGGAAAACAATTAAAACTTGTGCATCAGCTGCGCCTGTTACCTTGGGAAGTCTGATCTGGCCACAGTGGTCCATGCTCTGGTTACATCCCAAATAGATTACTGCAACGTACTCTACGTGGGGCTGCCTTTGAAGACTGTTCGGAAACTTCAACTACAGTGTTTCCCCGATAGTAAGACACCCCCGATTGTAAGACGTATCGGGGGTGTCAGAGGGGTCGGCTAATATAAGCCGTACCCCTAAAGTAAGCTGTACCCCGGCGCCGCGTCCACTGGTCCCGCCTCCTGCTCCGCCGCCCAAACACTTGCCTTGAGGTGAAGAAGGGGAGCGCGCGCCTGGAAGCAGCCAACCCTCCTCGTGCGGCGGTCTTGCACTCGCGTCCTGCGAGGGGAGGGGAGGGAAGAACATGGCGGCGGGGCTCCTGCAAGCGTCGCCGCTCTCCGCCTTTCCCTGCGAGGCCCTCCCTCGCCCAAAGGGGCTGGCTTTGGCGGGATGCGTCTGCTCCCCTCCCGGCCGGAAGCCCCTCCTCCCTGGGTCGGGGGCGGAGCGGGCCCAGCTTGGGTTGGAGAGCGAGAGAAGGAGGCGGAGGCTTCTCTCCTCGGAGTGGCATGGAGAGCGCGTGTTCTTTGGGAGGCCATGGCCATCCCCGCAGCCTCGGCTCCTGCCTGCCTGCCTTCGTTCCTTCCCTCACGCGCTCTCCGTGCCGCTCCGAGGAGAGAAGCCTCCGCCTCCTCTCGCTCTCCCAACCTGCCCGGACCCGCTCCGCCCCGGACCCAGGGAGGAGGGGCTTCCGGCCGGGAGGGAGCAGAGGCATCCCGCCAAAGCCGGCCCCTTTGGGCGAGGGAGGGCCTCGCAGGGAAAGGCGGAGAGCGAGCGACGCTGCAGGAGTCCCGCCGCCATGTTCTTCCTTCCCCTTCCTCGCAAGACGCGCGAGTGCGAGACCGCCGCACGAGGGAGGGTTGGCTGCTTCCAAGGCGCGCGCGCTCCCCTTCTTCTTCACCTCAAGGCAAGTGTTTGGGCGGCGGCGGTGGAGCAGGAGGCGGGACCGAGTGACGTGGCGGCCGGGGGTACGACTTACCGTCGCCCAATGTAAGTCGTACCCCGAAAGTAAGACGTAGTGGGGCTTTTGGGGGTAAAAAGAAAGACGCTGTCTTACTTTCGGGGAAACACGGTAGTCCAACAAGCGGCAGCCAGGTTACACACTGGAGCGACATACAGGGAGCATACCACCCTCCTGTTGTGTCAGCTCCATTGGCTGCCTGTCCATTTCCGAGCAGAATTCAAAGTGCTGGTTTTGACCTATAAAGCCCTATACGGTTCTGCCCCAGCTTACTTGTCTGAACGTATCTCCTCTTATGTCCCACCTTGAAATTTATGATCTTCCGGGGAGGCCTTGTTCTCGATCCCACCTTTGTCGCAAATATGTTTGGTGGGGATGAGAGACAGGGCCTTCTCGGTGGTGGCCCCTTGCCTGTGCAATTCACTCCCCAGTGACATTAGGTCAAGCTCTTCTCTCCTTTCCTTTAGGAAAAAGTTAAAGACGTGGCTATGGGACCAGGCATTTGGTTAGATAGCTGGGTAGCAGGCGGACAATAGAATGATGACAGTGTTACGGAAACGGACTGTGGACTGGCTTCGGATTGCAGAACTCGGACTATTTGTATAGTTGTATTTTTAATTGGTTTTAATCTGATTAATGTGTTATTTATTGTGTAATTGTTGTTTTTATTGTTTGTATATGTAGGCATCGGATCGCTGCCAGTTGTGCGCTGCCCTGAGTCCCCCTCCGGGGGTAGAGAAGAGCGTGGTATAAATATTGAAATAAATAAATAAGGTAGATAGGCATGTATACATCTAAAATATTGTTACCTGACTATATCTGCTATGATTTGCTTTTCTGTTAGGTACCATCTATATATACGCTAGCGTACTGATGGCAACTTGTTCAACTTAAGCCGCCTGAGGGCTCGCACTAAGACTCTAAACCAGTGCTTCCCAACCTTCCTAATGCTGCGACCCCTTAATACAGTTCCTCATGTTGTGGTGACCCCTAACCATAACATTATTTTCATTGCTACTTCATCACTGTATTTGTGTGTGTGTGTGTGTGGGGGGGGGGGTGTGATTTTGTCATTTGGAAGTTGTAGTTGCTGGGATTTATAGTTCACCTACAATCAAAGAGCATTCTGAACTCACCAACAATGGAATTGAACCAAATTTGGAACACAAAACTCCCATGACCAACAGGAAATACTGGAAGGGTTTGGTGAGCATTGACCTTGAGTTTGGGAGTTGTAGTTCAACTACATCCAGAGAGCACTATAGATTCAACAATGATGGATCTGGACCACACTTGACACCAATCCTCAATATACCCAAATGTGAACACTGGTGGAGTTTCGGGAAAATAGATCTTGACATTTGGGAGTTGTAGTTGCTGGGATTTATAGTTCATCTACAATCAAAGAGCCCCTTGCACCCTACCAATGATAGAATTGGGTCAAACTTCCTACACAGAACCCTCATGCCTTGAAGGAACTAGCTGGCGCAAGCCTCCATCCCACCTCACACACTCTCCCTCACCCACACATGTGCATCATGCTGCCATGCGCCAAGCACGCCTGCTCTCCCATTCCCCGCTTGGAGTCTCAGAATCAGCCCTCCCCTTGGTTGGGAGGCCTGCCAATCACTGCAGAGTAGAGCTTTAGGTGGGAGAATTCGCAGTCTGTTTCCAAAAAGAAAGAGAAGAAAAAGCGGAGAGATCTTCAACCTTCTCTGCCAAAGGGCTTCCTAAGACCATCAGAAATACATGTTTGGCGACCCCTCTGAAACCCTCTCGCGACCCCCCTGGGGGTCCCGACCCCCAGGTTGAGAAACACTGCTCTAAACTATCTAGTCCGTGAGTTGCTTTTTGCAGACGATGCTGGCCTTGTTGCCCATTCAGAAGCAGCCCTGCAGCGCCTCACATCCTGCTTTGCAACAGCTGCAGAGCTGTTTGGGCTGGAAGTCAGCCTGAAGGAAACGGAAGTCCTCTACCAGCCCGCACCACAGGAAGAACACCAACATCCCCACGTCAGCATAGGCACATCTGTGCTTAAGTCCGTCCAGCAGTTCACCTACCTGGGACTATTTATTGAACTTAGAATAGAAAGGTAATACAAAGAAGTTAAAACATTCGAAATCATCTCAATGAGAAGGATGAACCTGACCTGCTGCTACCAATCTCCTAATCCTCTGCTCTATTTTCATCAGCCGTAATCTCAAATCATCACGATTGACTATTTTGCAATCGGTTTCTTTTTTGTTAATAAGTTGGTTACCGCACTGAATCCACGTTCCACTAAATATGTTGAAGAACATTATTACTTATATAAGACTCAACCAGTTGGAAGGGAACCCCAAAGGTATTATTATTATTATCCCTTGCTTGGCGAAACGAGGAGGGAGCAGGAGGGAAGAAGAGAGAGAGAGACACACACACAGAGATGGATGGTAGCCTGTCATCTGGCTCATGTCACCGTCCCCACTGCCCCCTTACAGCGGTTCAGCGCCCCCCAAATTCTCCTGGGTCTTCCAGCGCCCCCCTAGATCGCTCCACCGCCCACCAGGGGTTGGTACCGCCCACTTTGGGAACCACTGGACTAGACCAGTGTTTCCCAACCAGTGTGCCGTGAGCGATCATCAGGTGTGCCGTGGGTATTCACGCCAAGTTTGGTCCTGATCCAACATTGTTTGAGTCCACAGTGCTCTCTGGATATAGGTGAACTACAACTCCAAAACCCAAGGTCAATGCCCACCAAACTCTTATAGTATTTTCTCTTGGTTATGGGAGTTCTGTGTGGGAAGTTTGTGTCTTTCTGCCATTCCTGCCAGGATATCTATGTTGAGTTCATCGAAACAGGCACAGGTTTCACACTGAGTGTATAAATACATTTAAAAATATATTAACTCTATGTATTACTGTGTTAGAGTGTCATTTTGTGTCAGTATTAGTATGTTTTGTGTGTGTGTCTTTCTGCCATTCCTGCCAGGATATCTATGTTGTGTTCATCGAAACAGGCCCAGGTTTCACACTGAGTGTATAAATACATTTAAAAATATATTAACTCTATGTATTACTGTGTTAGAGTGTCATTTTGGGTTAGTATTAGTATGTTTTGTGTGTGTGTGTCTTTCTGCCATTCCTGCCAGGATATCTATGTTGTGTCGAAACAGGCCCAGGTTTCACACTGAGTGTATAAATACATTTAAAAATATATTAACTATGTATGACTGTGTTAGAGTGTCATTTTGTGTCATTTTGGTTGGTGGTGTGCCCCAGGATTTTGTCAATGTAAAAAATGTGCCGCAGCTCAAAAAAGATGTGAAAAACACTGGACTAGACCATGCTTGGCTTTCAGAATTAGATGAAACTGGGTATGTTACAATATGTAGACAGGATGCAAAGAGCATCAGGCTAGCAAGAGGAAGCTCACTTCCTGCTTTCTTCTGATGATGTCGTTTTACTGGTTGTGCAGGTGAAACTGTGTTTTAATCACATGGGTTCGCTTTATTCACAGCATAAACAGAAAAAGAGGAAATACATGTTCATCTACCATACAGGCAGGATCACTTTGGGGAAAAGATTCGTTTATTTTATGGGCAGTAAGTGAACTCTCTAAAACAGACCTGGGCATCTCGCGGCCCGCGGGCCAAATGCGGCCCATCGGGCGATGCCACCCGGCCCGTGGCTTCCTTCCCGAAGAGAGGGAGGCAAACTCCCACTGGGGCGGCTACAAAGCAACATGATGCTTTGTGTCCGTATGGGCAAAAAGGAAGGGAGGGAGCAGAGTGCCTCCTCCTGTCCCTTGTTGCGGCTCCGGAAGAACTTCCGCAGGAAGCCCCGCCTCCCTGAGGGTCTCCTCGATGCTGCCTGTGACTGACATGGCGGAATCCCCCTCCGACGCCTGAGAGTTAGTTCTCCCGGCTCGATCCTCACCCGCTGGAGCCAGGCGGTGGTGGAGCAGGACTGCCTCAGCCTCCTTCACAATTTATTTATTTACCGTATTTTTCGCACCATAAGACGCACTTTTTTTCCTCCCAAAGTGGGAGGAAAAATCAGCCGCGTCTTATGGTGCGAATATGCAGGCGGGGGGGGGGGGAGGCGCTGGAGCAGAGGGAGGGCGGCGATATACTCACCCTGTCGCCGCCTCTCCTCTTCTCTGGTCCGTTGCGGCGGCGGAGGGATGCTGGTTCGCCGCCATCTGCCTCCTTTGCTTCCCCCACCTTTGCTTCCCTCAAGGAAAGGGCGGAGGGAAGCAAAGGAGGCGAAGGCGGAGCGAACCGCTCGCGTCACAGCTGACGCGCTGCGCGATTCGCTCTCCCTCCGCCTTCTTTTTGCTTCCCCGCCCTCAAGGAAAGGGCGGAGGGAAGCAAAGGAGGCGAAGGCGGAGCGAACCGCTCGCGTCACAGCTGACGCGGCACGCGGTTCGCTCCGCTCCGCCTCCTTTTGCTTCTCCCGCCTTCAAGGAAAGGGCGGAGGGAAGAAAAAGGAGGCGGAGGGCGAGCGAACCGCGCCACGTCAGAGCTGACGCGACGCGGTTCGCTCCGCCCTCTGCCTCCTTTCCTTCCCCACCTTTCCTTCCCTCAAGGAAAGGGCGGGGAAGGAAAAGGAGGCAGAGGGCGAGCCAACCAGCGAGCCCTCTGAGAAGACGCACCTGCTGATAAGACTAACCTAGATTTTAGAGGGGAGCGAAAATATTTTTTTCCTATTTTCCTCCTCTAAAATCTAGGTGCGTCTTATCATCCGGTGCGTCTTATGGTGCGAAAAATACGGTATTCGCCATGCTTCTATACCGCCTCTCTCAGCCCGAAGGCGACTCGAGGCGGTGAACAAGCGGCAACAAGTGCCCATATACAATATATCACAAGATAAGAGGCATCCAGTAAGAGCGGCTCTGTTGAAAATATGGGAATCCTACAAAGGAAGATTCTACCAAAAAACCCCTCTTTGGGTATCACCCATTGAAGCCCACCAACGAAATCTACTGGGATGGGCCAATTGCCCGACATATGAGGAAATGACAATCAAAGTGGGGGCGAGAAGGAGCCTAAAGCCAAAGACCCAATTGCAGCAGCAGTGCAGAACCCTCAACTGGCTTCAGTACCTTCACGTCAGAGCATGCTTCCAGAGAGATGAACAGGCAGGCTTTGCGGAAGGAGATCCCTTCTGGAAAAACTTCCTGAATAAGGAGAAGAAACTAGTCTCCAAGGCCTACACAAGACTCCTGGAATGGTCAACTGAGACCGAACAGATAAAAACCTGTATGATAAAATGGGCACAAAATATCGGCCGCTCAATCAACATGCGAGAATGGGAGAGGATCTGGCGAAAGAAAATTAAAATCACCTACGCCATTGATCTTAAGGAGAACTGGTACAAACTGTTCTACAGATGGTACATGACGCCCCATAAACTTGGTCTGATGTACAAGAACACCCAGACCAAATGCTGGAAGTGCAGAGCGCAGACCGGCACCTTTTACCACATGTGGTGGTCCTGTCAGGAAGTCTCGAAATTTTGGAAAGCGGTGAACATTCAAATGCAGAAGATCCTACAGATTACACTGGAACTGGTACCTGAGGCCTACCTACTAGGAATGGTGGATGAAAGAGTATTCCCAGACGAGAATACCGAGAGGCTGTTCCTGTTCCTCTCCACAGCGGCGAGGATGGTATATGCGAGAGTGTGGAAATCTTCGGAGGTACCGCAGCTCGACGAATGGGTAACCAAAGCTCAAGACATCATGAGCATGGATAAGTTGTCATACTACATGAGCGAATTGGAGGGGACAAATTTGAAAAGAACTGACTGGACGCCCTTCGTGAAACACCTACAGACGGGGGAGCTAAGTCAACACACTCAAGCTATTTGTCAAAGGGGAGGAGACTACCAAAGGTCAACCAAACGGCACTCCCAGGATTGCAGTGCACCCCCCCTACTCTAAATGGCACTCGCACCTCTACCCCCTACAAGGACTGAGCAAATGGGACTACACAGCAATACCGGAATCCAACCCAACACACTCTCTACCCCCCCCATTGCATCCCCATCCAGACTTCCTCCTCCCTCGCCCCTGACCCCCACCTTTTTACCCTAATCCTACCACCCAGCCTCTCCTTTCTCTATCTCCAGCTCCTACTGTCCTTTACCTGAAATTGTTCCCCCACTTTTATTGTCTATGGCAGTGCTGTCCAACTTCTGGTGGGTCCAGGGCCGGATAAGAGGTCACTGATGACCTGCGGGGCCGCTTGACCCCCCGCCCCAGGCCCCACCCCCAGCCCAGGCCCCGCCCCTCCTAAAGCCGCCGAAAAGGAGTAGGCGGCGCCAAGAGCAGCGCGTCACAGGCCTGGCGTGACGCGCTGCTCTTGGCACCGCCTACTCCTCCTTTCGGCGCCCCCTCTCTTCCTAGGCCGGGAGCCGCGAAGGAGGAGTAGGCGGTGCCAAGAGCAGCGCGTCACGCCAGGCCTGTGAGGCGCTGCTCTTGGCGCCGCCTTCTGCCCTTTTCGCGGCTCCCTGCCCTAGGAAGGGGGCGCCAGGGCAGAAGGCGGCGCAACGGCAGCACGTCACAGGCCTGGCGTGACGCGCTGCCCCTGGCACCGCCTACTCCTCCTTTCGGCGCCCCCCTCCCTTCCTAGGCCGGGAGCCGTCGAAAGGAGGAGTAGGCGGCGCCAAGAGCAGCGCGTCACGCCAGGCCTGTGACGCGCTGCCGTTCAGCGCCGCCTTCTGCCCTTTCAGCGCCCCCTCCCTCCTAGGTAGGGAGGGGGGCGCCGAAAAGGAGGAGCTAGCTCTTCCTCCTCCCTGCCCCGCTCCCCTCCCCAGCCGCCATTTTTTAAAAAAATTGATTTTTTTAAATTTAAAAATGGCGGCTGAAGGCATAGGTGGGGCCGTGTCCAACAGGCTACGGGGCCGGATCCGGCCCCGGGGCCGCCAGTTGGACAGCCCTGGTCTATGGCAAAACCTCAATAAATATTTATATATATATATATATATATATATATATCACAAGATAAAAACAGTCATTTAAAAACATATAACATTAACAGTTAAAAACTATAAAATACAAATCTCAGCTCCACAATCTTAAATTCGGTCTCCGTTTCGTCGTCATAGAATCCTTGATCTCAATTAATTAAAGTTCGCCTGTGAACGCCTGCTCGAAAAGCCAAGTCTTGACTTTCTTACGAAATGTCAGGAGGGAGGGGGCCGATCTGATGTCACCAGGAAGGGAGTTCCAAAGCCGAGGAGCCACCACTGAGAAGGCCCTGTCTCTCGTCCCTGCCAGGCGCGCCTGCGAAGCAGGGCCTCTCCAGATGGTCTTAAGCATCTTGATGGTTCACAGGGAGAGATGCGTTCGGACAGGTAAGTTGGACCAGAACCATTTAGAGCTTTAAAGGCCCAAACCAGCACTTTGAATTGTGCCCGGTAGCAAACTGGTAGCCAGTGGAGCTGGCGCAACAGGGGAGTTGTGCGCTCCCTGAGTGCCGCTCCTGATATCAACCTGGCTGCTGTCCGTTGGACCAATTGAAGCTTCCGAGCAGTTTTCAAAGGCAGCCCCACATAGAGAGCGTTGCAGTAATCTATACGGGATGTAACCAGAGCATGGCCCTCCGCCAGGCAGGCTCCCTCCCTCCCTGTCTCGTCTCTGGACTTCGGGTGCTGCTCCCCCATTTCCAGCAGAAAGTAAGCCCCGTCGCCTCTTCCTCCCTCCCCTTGGTTGATTATTCCAAAAGGCCACGGAGCCCTCCCCCCAGGAAGTTTCCCAAAGAGCTTGAGTGTGCCAGCCTCTGCTTTTCCCCTGCCTTCCTAATCCGGATTCTTTTTGTTTCGGAGTGGAAACTCCAAGGGGGAACCGAGCCAGAGGTGGGTAGAAGTCAGGAACCGGGGGACGTGATTATTATTCTTGCATCCATCTGGGATGGGTCCATTGGGCCACTCCATCTTGTGATCCTTCCTCTCTTGAGGATGTCAGCCTTCATCTTGGTTCGCACCTTGTCTTCTTGAATTTCATTTTATTTTAGTGGTTTTTATTATTATTTCATAATAATTTTATTATTTATTTATTTATTTATTAACTTCGATTTAGTATACCGCTCACTCCGGAGCTCAGAGCGGTTTACAAAGAAGCAAAGCACCGTGAATAATAACAATTAAGCAGTTAAAAACACATTACACATCAAGACAATTAAAACCTATTAAAAGCAGTAGCCCTCAGCAGAGGCTGGGGGACGAGATAAAATCTGGGAGAGCCATAGGCGGCATGGCGGGCAATGTGGTTGGGTCAAGGACCGAACGCCTTTCTAAAGAGCCAAGTCTTCAAGGCCTTGCGGAAGGGCAAAAGGGAGCGGATGGCACGGATCTCCTCCGGGAGGCCGTTCCAGAGACTTGGGGCGGCTACCGAGAATGCCCTCCGCCGTGTAGTGGCTAGTCTGCAAGTTCCGAGGGGAGGCACCTCAAGGAGATTGTGCTCCTCAGAGCGAAGTGATCTCGCAGGCACATAAGGGGTAAGTCGCTCCCTCAAGTACACTGGCCCCAAACCATAGATGGCCTTAAAGGTGAGAACTAACACCTTGAAGAGGACCCGGAATTCAATCGGAAGCCAGTGCAGCTCGCGCAGAAGTGGAGTCGCGCGGTCAGATCTTGCAGCGCCCAGAAGGAGGCGAGCTGCGGCATGCTGCACCAGCTTAAGCTTCCGGATCATCGACAAGGGAAGGCCAATGTAGAGCGCATTACAGTAATCGAGCCTCGAGATGACCGTGGCTTGGATCACCGTGGCCAGGTCGCATTGGGAGAGGTAGGGAGCCAGACGCTTAGCCAACCGTAGATGGTAGAATGCTGTCCTGCAGGTGCAGCCAATCTGCTCCTCCATGGACAGATGGGCGTCCAGCCGGACCCCTAGACTTTTTACCGATGGCTGAGGGCGAAGGGCCACACCATCGAATGTTGGCAGCTGGGTCGCTACCCCCTCTGGGCGGCCCAGCCACAAGATCTCCGTCTTCGCCGGGTTCACCTTCAACTTACTGGCTCGCAGCCATCCAGTAACGGCCTCAAGGCAAAGATGGAAATTATCGGGTACAGAGACTGCCCCGGGGTCCAACCTCAGAATGAGCTGGGTATCATCAGCGTACTGATGACACTCCAGCCCGAAACTCCGCACCAATTGGGCGAGTGGTCGCATATAGATGTTAAATAACAGCGGGGAGAGGATAGCCCCCGGATAATATATTATTATATTATATTATTATAATAATATAATATAATATAATGTTATATTATAATTTCAATATATTATAATGTATATATATACTATAATATAATAATTATGATATTAATACTAATATAATATATTAATATTTCTTGATATATTAATATGTTAATATTAATAATGTGCAATATATAGTAAATATAGTAAATAAATAAATAATGTAGATTAGAATGTAGCTCCGCCTTTTTTCTGGTGCGGCCCTCCATAATATTTTTTGGCTCTCGTGTGGCCCCTTGGGAAAAATAATTGCCCACCCCTGCTCTAAAGCCATAGTCTTTTCACTCCAGAACAGGCACGGGCAAACTTCGGCCTTCCCGGGTTTTTTGGACTCCAAGTGCCACGGAATTGTGGGAGTTGGTGTCCAAAACACACGGAAGGCCGAAGTTTGCCCATGCCTGCTCTAGAGCATTCTGGTAGTTTTCACTGAATTAACGACCCACCAAAATTTACTAGCTGTAGCTGTCATGCCTATTTCTGGCATACATGCATGCTTGCACTTGTCTAATGTTACTGACAAAGCTCAACATTCCCATTGGGGGAGATAATTTTGATCGCACCCTGTGGCAGCCTGTGGACTGCAGGAGACCATGTCAATTCACTTTTTACATAAATAACTATTTAAAAGAGGGAATTCCACATCCACTTCTTGACTGTGGAGAATTTATCAACTCGCTTATCAACTCACTGGAAGAGGAAAAATTGCCAGTTACAGAACTGACTTTGTGGGAAGCTATCTGAAGGCAAAGCAATGCTTCCTGTTTACACCTCTCAGTTCACACAAGTTTCTGAACAAGAGGAATCCCTAAAATGTGTTGAGTTGACATTCCACTGAGCACCAACTCACTAGTAGTGAGTTCAGCATGATTTCCCTTAACTTTCCCTGAGTCACAAACATCCAACTTACCCCGTATTTTCCGGCATACAAGACGACCCCCAACTTTTCCAGTTAAAATATAGAGCAGGGCTGTCCAACAGGCGGCCCTGGGGCCGTACACGGCCCCCGAGCCCCTCCCCTACGGCCCCCTAACTTGTTTTAATAAAATACAAATAAAAAATAAAAAATAAAATAATTTTTTTTTTAAAAAAAAAACCTACTTTTGGGTTTAGGCAAGCATGGTGAGACTACGCCAGCCACAGACGGGATTTCGAGGGAGGTCGAAATCCCGTCTGTGGCTGCGTAGTCTCGCGATAGCTGCCGAAATCTTGGGTCCCGCGGGATTTGCGGCCGGCCTGGGCGTGCGCCTCCCCCCCCCCCGCGCGGCTGCTTCCAGGCCAGCCCCCCTTCCCTCAGAGAGGGGAGGAGGGGAGTGAGGCAGGGAAAGCCCCTCCTGGCTCCGTCCTCTTCCTGTGGAGGGCCCTCGCTTCCCGCCCCACGGATGGGAGAGCCGCCGCGCCCGGCCTGAGCTTGGCCTCGGCTCCAGCGGGGCTCTTCGGGGGCGGCGGCGGTGTTGGTGCTTCGGCCCTGTGGTGGGGCTCCCACAGTATGGGTTAGGGCCTGGCTCGTGTGAAAGCGGGACGGTGAGTGAGTGGGGGGGGTCCCTCAGCGTCAGTTTCCTTGGTGGCGCTTCCTTCCCCTCCTCCGTGCCCCTCCCCTTGTTGTGCTGCCTTCCCCGCGTGCAGGGCGCAATGTGGCTTCCTTTGCGCCTGCCCCGCGCGGCTTGCTTTCCCTTCAGGGAGGGAGAGGGGAGCTCTTTGGGCCTCCCCACCCGCCTCTGGGAAAGGAGGCCCCATCAAAGCCCTGCGACGGCATTGAGGTGTTTGGGTTTTTTGGTGTGTCCCAATTTGAGTGTGGACTCAAATAACTCAAAGGTATTAGGAAACATTGCCCCAAATCCACCAGTGTTCCCATTTGGGTATATTGAGTATTCATGCCAAGTTTGGTCCAGATCCATCATTATTTGAGTCCACAGTGCTCTCTGGATGGAGGTGAACTACAACTCCACAACTCAAGGTCAATTGTAAGTAAATTGGAGCCGGGGAGGGGATGGAGCCGGGGAGGGGACGGAGCTGGGGGAGGGGCAGGGGCGGAGGCAGACCCTTCGGCCCCCCAGGTGATCAGTGACTGGAATTCAGGCCCTTGGGCCCGTAGAAGTTGGACAGCCCTGATCTAAAGCTAAAACATATATATTTGGCTGGAGTATCACTTAAAAATGTACCTCTTCTGACTTACATACAAATCCAACTTAAGAGCAAACCTAAAACTTTGAGACTACCTGTATGTATCATAAAAGAATTGTCACTCACATAGCAGAGAGCTTCTTACGCTCAATAATAATAATAATAATCTTTATTTACAACCCGCCTCTATCTTCCCAAAGGGGACTCGGTTCGGCTAACATGAGGCCAGGACCAAAACAATACAACACAATAGAACACAAACAGCAAGAAAAAAATTAATCATAACAAGATATATAAAATAACAAATGAAAGAAACAGTATAACAGGGCTGTCCAACAGGCGGCCCGCGGGCCGTGCACGGCCCCCCAGCCTGTTGGACACGGCCTCCGCTACCCTGCTGAAAGTTTTTTAAAATATATATATATAAATGGCGGCGGGGGGGAGGGAGGAGGCAGGGAAGAGGCGGGGCCGCAGGGAGAAGGAAGGGAGCCAGCTTCTCCAACGGCCCTTCACCTGGGGTGACACGCCACCCTTGGCGCTGCCTACCCTCTCTCCGCGCCGCCCGTTCCAGTACCAAGGGAGACCTGTGGGAACCGCCGAGTAGCAGTAGGCGGCGCGTCAGAGGCCTGGGGTGACCAAGCGCCGCCCTTGGTGCTGCCTACTGCCTCCTCCTTCTCCCGCTAGGAAGAGTGGGGAGCGAGCCGAGAAGGAAGAGCAGAAAGGCGGTGCCAAGGGCGCCGCTCGCAGAGGCCTGGGGTGGAAAGAAGAGAGGTTGAGAAAGGAGGCCCCGCCCTTGGTGCTGCCTACTCCTCCTTCTCCCGCGGCTGGCGCGGAAGAGCGGGGCAGCCGGGGGAAGAAGAGGCTTCGTAGGCGGTGCCAGGGGCGCCTACGTCAGAGGCCCTCCTCCTGACCCCCGCGCCGCCCTTCCAAGCGCGCCGCCTACTGAAGAGAGGCTTCGGAGAAAGGAGGCAGCCGGCTGCCTACTTCCTCCGTAGCCCCTCCTCCTTCTCCCCGCTCGCGCCGCTGCTCGCGATCCAAGCGGCGGCACGAGCGGGGGGGAAAGAAGAGAGGCTTCGGAGAAAGGAGGCAGCGGCGATCCAAGCGGCAGCACGAGCCCGGAGAAAGGAGAGAGGCTGCCTCTGTAGCCCTCCTCCTTCTCGAGCCGCTGCTCGCGATCCAAGCCGGCAGCACGAGCGGGGGAAAGAAGAGAGGGCTGCCTGCTTCCTCCGATCCAAGGAGCGATGCGCCTAGGGAGGAGGAGGGGGCAGACGGCTGCGTGAGTGAGCCCCTCCTCCTCTTCCCGCTCGCGGCGCGGCCCCGCCCCTGGGAGAAGGAGGAGGGGCTACGAGCGGCCCGCCCCAGCCCCTCACTCGCCCACTGATCACCTACAGCCCCCCAGGTGATCAGTGACACTTCTTCCGGCCCTTGGGTCGGAAGAAGTTGGACAGCCCTGCAGTATAACCTCACATAGTAAAATCAACATTAGACATTAAGAAAACTTATTACAGAGAGGACATGCAAGGAAACCGATAAGCAGTGTGAAAAGAAAGAAAGACCATTTCCTAAAAAGCCCTGAACACAGAGTCTTTTTAAGCAGACAACTCTGATTCACTTGCAATTAACAAGGATCACCAATGACAAATGCACATGGGAAATAATCCCAATTCGTAACTACCGGTGGTTAGAATCAGATTAAGTGTGGATAAATGATGTGGAAGAGAGGTCCTGTGGTCAGGTATGTCCATTAAAGCTTAGCACACATCTAGGGAGAGAGCTTCTGATATTTGTGAGGTAACATATGGAAAACGTAGGCTTCACTGCTTGGGTAAAGCAAGCCCTCGGCTGCTTCCCACGTGGCAGGCACGGTTCCAAAACTTCATCTCTTTTGGCAGAAAGGAAACTCCTCCCGAAGCTCGCTCTCTCTCTCATGTGGCTGTGTGATGCCTTTGCTTTGTCTGATGCAACTAACCGAAACAAGTGACTCAACTGTACAATTACAAGCATAATGGAAAGTGCACTATCCCCTTAAACGCCATTGTTAAAAGACCACAAGGGAGTGGAATTTACTTATTTATTTATTATTTCGATTTATATACCACCCTTCCCAAAAAGGCTCAGGGCGGTTCACAGCAACGAACAACACAATCACAACATACTTTAAAACATAATAAAAACAGATTAAGACCAGAGTAGAAATCACAGCCTTAGAGACTGAACGCCTGTCGGAACAGGTTGGTCTTACAGGCCCTCCGAAAGGCCTGTAGATCAGTTCTGGATACAGGTGAACTACAACTCCAAAACCCAAGGTCAATGCCCACCAAACTCTTATAATATTTTCTCTCGGTTATGGGAGTTCTGTGGGGGAAGTTTGTGTCTTTCTGCCATTCCTGCCAGGATATCTATGTTGTGTTCATCGAAACAGGCCCAGGTTTCACACTGAGTGTATAAATACATTTAAAAACATATTAACGGTATGTATTACTGTGTTAGAGTGTCATTTGGTGTCATTTTGGGTTAGTATTAGTATGTTTTGTGTGTGTGCCTTTCTGCCATTCCTGCCAGGATATCTATGTTGTGTTCATCGAAACAGGCCCAGGTTTCACACTGAGTGTATAAATACATTTAAAAACATATTAACGGTATGTATTACTGTGTTAGAGTGTCATTTGGTGTCATTTTGGGTTAGTATTAGTATGTTTTGTGTGTGTGCCTTTCTGCCATTCCTGCCAGGATATCTATGTTGTGTTCATCGAAACAGGGCCAGGTTTCACACTGAGTGTATAAATACATTTAAAAACATATTAACGGTATGTATTACTGTGTTAGAGTGTCATTTGGTGTCATTTTGGGTTAGTATTAGTATGTTTTGTGTGTGTGCCTTTCTGCCACTCCTGCCAGGATATCTATGTTGTGTTCATCGAAACAGGCCCAGGTTTCACACTGAGTGTATAAATACATTTAAAAACATATTAACTATATGTATGACTGTGTTAGAGTGTCATTTGGTGTCATTTTGGGTTAGTATTAGTATGTTTTGTGTGTGTGCCTTTCTGCCATTCCTGCCAGGATATCTATGTTGTGTTCATCGAAACAGGCCCAGGTTTCACACTGAGTGTAGAAATACATTTTAAAACATATTAACTATATGCATTACTGTTTTAGTGTCGTTTTGTGTCATTTTGGTTGGTGGTGTGCCCCAGGATTTTGTAAATGTAAAAAATGTGCTGCGGCTCAAAAAAGGTTGAAAAACGCTGCTCTAAAGGTTGAACGCCTGCCGGAAGAGGTGAGTCTTGCAAGCCCTCTGGATGGAGGACAAGTCTGTTATTGCTCCGACGTCCTCCGGCAAGGCATTCCATAGGTTAGGCGCATCTACCGAGAAGGCACGCTGTCGGTTCTGACCGACGGGACTTCCAAAAGATTTTGGTCCTCAGACCGTAGCGATCTCTGGGGGTTATGTGGAGAAAGACGGGCCTTCAAGTACGCTGGCCCCAGACCATGCAAGGCCTTAAAGGTTGACACCAACACTTTGAAAGCAATCCGGTACTCGATAAGAAGCCAATGCAAACGCTGCAAGAGTGGTGTGATGTGACACCTCAGTGACAGTCCAGCCAGCAGTTGAGCAGCAGCGTTTTGCACTAACTTGAGTTTCTGGATCACAGACAAAGGGAGGCTGATGTAGAGGGCGTTACAGTAGTCTAATCTCGAGATGATCAAGGATCTGGAGAACAAGCCTCATGAGGAGCAGCTGAAAGAGCTGGGCCTGTTTAGCCTGCAGAAGAGAAGGCTGAGAGGAGACATGAGGGCCATGGATCAAGAGGTGAGGGGAATTCATAGGGAGGAGGGAGCAGGCTTCCTTTCTGCTGCCCTGGAGACTAGGACGCAATGGAACAAGGGCTTCAAACTACAGGAAAGAAAGGAGATTCCCCTGGAACATGAGGAAGAACTTCCTGACTGTGAGAGAGAGAGCTGTTCAGCAGTGGAACTCTCTGCCACAGAGTGTGGATGAGGCTTTGAAACAAAGGCTGGATGGCCATCTGTCAGGGGTGCTTTGAAGGGGATTTTCCTGCTTCATGGCAGAATGGGGTTGGACTGGATGGCCCATGAGGTCTCTTCCAACTCTAGGATTCAGATATAGTTTTAATTCGGTTTTATAATACCTATTTATTTATCTCTATCTGAAGTTAGAGAAATGGAAGGCGAAAGAAGATAAATACATCTTTAATTCAAAAGGATAGATAGATGGATAGATACATAGATAGATATATATAGATACAGAGATAGATACATAGAGAGAGATACGTAAGAGAGAGAGAGAGAGGGATACAGAGAGAGAGAAAAAAAGAGAGATAAGTGGTGATGAAGCTGGAAAGATGAGAAGGAGAGAGAAAGAGAAAAATACCTTCCATTCAGTTTATCTGTATCATCTATATATCCGGAGAGATGGGAGGGGAAAAGAGAACATAACATTATCTAGCTATCTATCTGAAAGAAACCCCAGTATAGATAGAGAGGGAGAGAGAGGGGAGAGAGGGGTGGGGTGGATAGAGGAATAGAGAGTGATAGAGGGGGAGAGGGATACAGAGGGGGAGAGAGGGTGATAGAGAGAGGGGGAGAGGGATAGAGAGAGGAGAGATAGAGAGAGGAAAGACAGAAAGAGAGGGAGAGAGAGGGGGAGAGAGGGAGAGAGAAGGATATAGATAGAGAGAGGGGGATAGAGAGAGGGATAGAGAGAGGGGAGATAGAGAGAGAGGGAGTGAGAGAGATAGAGGGGGAGATAGAGAGAGAGAGAGAGCGATAAAGGGAGGGAGAGAGAGAGCGATAAAGGGAGGGAGAGAGGGAGAGACAGAGGGAGAGACAGAGGGAGAGAGGGAGGGAGGGAGAGAGGGATAGAGAGATAGAGAGAGGGAGAGAGAAGGAGAGATAGAGAGAGGAAAGACAGAAAGAGAGGGGGAGAGAGGGGGAGAGAAGGATATAGATAGAGAGAGGGGGATAGAGAGAGGGATAGAGAGAGAGGGAGAGAGAGAGAGAGAGAGGGAGTGAGAGAGAGAGCGATAAAGGGAGGGAGAGAGAGGGAGGGAGAGAGGGAGAGAGAGGGAGAGACAGAGGGAGAGAGAGGGAGGGAGGGAGATAGGGATAGAGAGAGAGGGAGAGATAGAGAGAGGAAAGACAGAAAGAGAGGGAGAGAGAGGGGGGAGAGAGAAGGATATAGATAGAGGGGGGGATAGAGAGAGGGATAGAGAGAGGGGAGATAGAGAGAGAGGGAGTGAGAGAGATAGAGGGGGAGATAGAGAGAGAGGGAGTGAGAGAGCGATAAAGGGAGGGAGGGAGAGAGGGAGAGACAGAGGGAGAGACAGAGGGAGAGAGGGAGGGAGGGATATAGAGATAGAGAGAGAGAGAGGAATAGAGATAGAGGGGGAAAGAGAGGGATAGAGAGAGAGGGAGTGAGAGAGGGAGTGAGATAGAGGGAGGAGAGAGAGGGGAGATAGAGAGAGGGAGGGAGAGAGAGAGAAAGAGATAGAGAGGGGGAGAGAGAGAGAGAGAGGGAGGGAGAGTGAGGGAGAGGGGGAGGAGATAGAGAGAGGGGGAGTGAGAGAGCAATAGAGGGAGGGAGAGTGATAGAGAGGGGGAGGGGAGATAGAGAGAGGGAGAGAGAGAGAGAGATAGAGGGGGGAGAGAGAGAGGGAGGGAGAGGGGGAGAGAGGGAGGGGAGAGAGAGGGAGAGAGGGAGATAGAGAGAGAAAGGGGTGAGAGAGCGATAGAGGGAGGGATAGAGGGAGGGAGAGAGAGGGAGGGAGAGAGAGGGAGAGGAATAGAGAGAGGGGGAGGAGAGAGAGGGATAGAGAGAGAGGGAGAGAGGGAGAGAGAGGGAGGGAGGGAGAGTGAGAGAGAGGGATAGAGGGAGAGAGAGGGAGAGAGAGAGGGAGATAGAGAGAGGGAGAGAGAGAGGGAGGGATAGAGGGAGGGAGGGATAGAGGGAGAGAGAGAAATAGAGATAGAGGGGAGATAGAGAGGGAGTGAGAGAGCGATAAAGGGAGGGAGAGAGGGAGAGAGGGGGAGAGAGAAATAGAGATAGAGAGGGGGAGAGAGATAGAGGGAGGAGAGAGAATGAAAGAAAGAAAGAAAGAGGGAGAGAGATAGAAGAGGGGGGGGAGAGAGGAGGAGAGAGAGGGATACAGAGAGATAGAGAGATATATATATACATAGATGCATAGATAGATACAGAGAGATAGATACAGAGAGAGATACGTAAGAGAGATAGATAGATAGATAGATAGATAGAGAAGTGGTGATGAAGCTGGAAAGAGGAGAAGGAGAGAGAAAAAGAAAAATACCTTCCATTCTGTTTATCTGTATCATCTATATATCCGGAGAGATGGGAGGGAAAAGAGAACATAACATTATCCTGTCTGTCTGTCTGTCTGTCTCTCTATCTGAAAAAACCCAGTATGCTATGAATAGCACAATCAAAACCATTCAGACAGATGGCCATCCAGCCTCTCTGCTTAAAAGCCTTCAAAGGAGGAGATTCCATTTGAACTGTGAGGGCTGTTCAGCAGTGGAATTCTCTGCCATGGAGTGTGGTAGAGGCACCTTCTTTGGAGGCTTTTAAACGGAAGCTGGACGGCCATCTGTCGTGGGAGCTTTGAAGGGGATTGCCCTGCTTTTTTAATGGTAATATGGAAAGCAGATTCCACCTGAACATGAGGAACAACGTCCTGACTCTGAGGGCTGTTCAGCTGCGGAACTCTCTGCCGCAGGGTGTGGTGGAGGCTTCTCCTTTGGAGGCTTTTACGCAGAGGCTGGATGGCCATCTGACTATGAGTGAGAGAGAGCTGTTCAGCAGTGGAACTCTCTGCCCCAGAGTGTGGTGGAGGCTCTGAAACAGAGGCTGGATGGCCATCTGTCTGTGTGAGAGGTGTTCAGCAGTGGAACTCTCTGCCTCAGAGTGTGGTGGAGGCTCTGAAACAGAGGCTGGATGGCCATCTGACTGTGTGTGAGAGAGAGAGCTGTTCAGCAGTGGAACTCTCTGCCTCAGAGTGTGGTGGAGGCTCTGAAACAGAGGCTGGATGGCCATCTGACTGTGTGTGAGGTGTTCAGCAGTGGAACTCTCTGCCTCAGAGTGTGGTGGAGGCTTTGAAACAGAGGCTGGATGGCCATCTGACTGTGTGTGTGTGTGAGAGAGAGCTGTTCAGCAGTGGAACTCTCTGCCTCAGAGTGTGGTGGAGGCTCTGAAACAGAGGCCGGATGGCCATCTGACTGTGTGTGTGTGAATATGCCTTCCCTGTTCAGCAGCAGGAACTCTCTGCCTCAGAGGCTGTGGTGGAGGTGTGTGAAACAGAGGCTGTTCAGAGTGGAACTCTCTGCCTCTGACTGTGTGTGTGAGAGAGAGCTGTTCAGCAGTGGAACTCTCTGCCTCAGAGTGTGGTGGAGGCCCTGCCCCTTGGCAGAACAGAGGCTGGAGGTGGCCCATCTGGTGTGTGTGTGAGAGAGAGCTGTTCAGCAGTGGAACTCTCTGCCTCAGAGTGTGGTGGAGGCTCTGAAACAGAGGCTGGATGGCCATCTGACTGTGTGTGAGAGAGAGCTGTTCAGCAGTGGAACTCTCTGCCTCAGAGTTGGCAGAGGGTGGGCTGGAGGGCCCACCTGAAACTGTGTGTGAGAGATGGTTCAGCAGTGGAACTCTCTGCCTCCAAGTGTGGTGGAGGCTTTGAAACAGAGGCTGGATGGCCATCTGACTGGTGTGCTGTTCAATAGTGCCTTCCCTGCCCCAGAGTGTGGTGGAAGGGGGCTGAAAGAGAGGCTGGATGGCCACCAGGTGTGTGTGTGAGAGAGAGCTGTTCAGCAGTGGAACTCTCTGCTTCAGAGTGTGGTGGAGGCTTTGAAGCAGAGGCTGGATGGCCATCTGCCGGGGGTGTGAATTGCCTTCCTGGGTGGCCCACCAGGTGTGTGTGAGAGAGAGCTGTTCAGCAGTGGAACTCTCTGCCTCAGTGTGGTGGAGGCTCTGAAACAGAGGCTGGATGGCCATCTGACTGTCTGTGAGAGAGGGTGTTCAGCAGTGGAACTCTATGCCTCAGAGTGTGCTGGGCTAGGCTGGAGGGCCCACCAGGTGTTGTGACAGAGGCTGTTCAGATGGCCATCTGACTGTGTGTGGAGGCAGAGAGGCTGTTCAGCAGTGGAATGCCTCTGCCTCAGAGTGTGGCAGAGGGGGGCTGAAACTGGAGGCTGCGGAGGCTTTTAAACAGAGGCTGGGTGGCCATCTGTGGGGGGTGCTGTTGAATATGCCTTCCCTGCCCCACAGGCAGAAGGGGCTGGGCTGGAGGCTGTGGCCCATCTGGTGTGTGTGTGAGAGAAAGGTGTTCAGCAGTGGAACTCTCTGCCTCAGAGTGTGGTGGAGGCTCTGAAACAGAGGCTGGATGGCCATCTGACTGTATGTGAGAGAGAGCTGTTTAGCAGGCTCTCTGCCTCAGAGTGTGGTGGAGGGAAACAGAGGCTGGATGGCCATCTGACTGTATGTGAGAGAGAGAGCTGTTCAGCAGTGGAACTCTCTGCCTCAGAGTGTGGTAGAGGCTCTGAAACAGAGGGTGGATGGCCATCTGACTGTATGTGTGAGAGAGAGCTGTTCAGCAGTGGAACTCTCTGCCCCAGAGTGTGGTGGAGGCTCTGAAACAGAGGCCGGATGGCCATCTGTCGGGGGTGCTTCTTAAACAAACAACAACAACAATAATAATGGAAGGGAGGGAGGCCTGGAGGGAAGGCCTCAAGCCTGGGCCTCGATTAGTTCCCCTTCCCGGCCTCCAACTCACCTCCTTTGGGCATCGCGAGGGTTCTGGTAATGGCGGCGTCGGCTCCGGCAGCAAGCGAGTCCTTCCCCCTCTCACAACTCCCTGGGCTTCAAGCGGGACCCGGAAGCGGAAGCCGGGACGCCTTCCTCTTCCCCTCCATTGGGCACGAGGGCTCTCTCCTAAGGACCCCCGCTGTGCCACCGCCGCTGGTTCAAGCTTAAAGGTGTCTACTTCACTGCCTGATTCGAAACGTGAAATTCAGAATTAGAGTAATTGTCTACAACACTTTCTTTTGGCATGTCTTAAAAAAGACACAATTAGGAATATATATATATAAGTATATAGAAATTTCCCAATATATATATATATATATTTGGTTTTTTTTGTGTGGGCCTCAAAGGAATTTCTCACAGGCATCGACAAGGACAACTAACGCTTTGGGGGAAAAAGGCCCCTTCTTGAGATGTGACGTCACTGCGAGGCGACATTGGAGAGAGAAAACTCAGTCAAGGCGGAAGTGTGCCAGGAAGAGCTGGTTCCCAGGTGAGCTCCTTGGCCTGTTTACTGTTTCTCCTTCACTTTAGGCAGGCTTTTCACCAAAACAAGGCCTTGAATTCTCAATTGTTTGGCTTTTCAGGGGAAAACAAAGGAGGTAAATGCATATAACCCTTGGGAACCAGGCCTAGTGGGCAGGGCCAAGCCTGGAGTGTTGTTTTCCTATGTCTCATGAACTGTTTTGGATCTGCTTCGTCTCATTTTAGCCTTTTTAGCCTGGCTACGCTCGTCCACGCGCTGGTCACGTCCCGGATAGACTACTGCAACGCAACTCTACGTGGGGCTGCCCTTGAAGACAGTCCGGAAATTACAACGAGTCCAACGGGCGGCAGCCAAGGATGGGTTGTTGGGTTGGTTTGGTTGGGCCAAAAACACAAAAAGCTGATTATACAAATAGACATATATAACATATATGAGGTCTGCAGAATGCATGCAAGTAAAGGTGAGGGCTATCCTCCGTGGGGCCGAGAAAAAACCTGAAGGGCGGGCGGTGTAGGCCAAACCCTCGCCACCCACCCGGGAGAGCCCAGGTGGGCCCAGCCACCCAAGGTGGGGAAAACCCCCCACTCGGGTCCAAATAATGCAAGGAAAAGATATCACAAGTCAGTCGCCGGGAGAAGCCGATGATGTGACGCGGGAAGTCCCGATGAGTGCCTACACCGGGACAAGGGCGTGTGCCCGGCCCGTGGCGAGGAAGGCGATGCCGTGTGCCCCGGCGGGTGGGTGGAAAGGCCGAGATGTATCCCGATGGAGGAGGCAACGCTGGCGATGAAGGCCGTCAAACTACCGAGGCCGATGCCCGGCAACGTCACTCGGAGAGCGGTGCCTGAGGGCGCCGGAACCGGAGATCCAGGAAGTCAACAGGGAATGCCGACCAATGTGGTGCCCGCGTCGTCTGATGACGTAGCGGAAACCTCCGCGGAGCCGTCCGGGAATGATGACGTAGATGTCGCTGGTGGATGACGCCAGGCGTACCTTGCGTGCCGGGCAAGGGAGGCAGCGTTCCCTTCAATTAAAGGAGCCGCAATCCGCCAGGGGCGGGGGGGGGTTTGTGGAGGAGATGCACCCCAAACGGTATGATCCTACGGCGACGACTTGGGGCAATGATAGAAACCAAATGGTGCAGGGTCAGGCTGGGGTCCCTTCCGAGGATACTCGGAACGGGATGCTGGTGGGAAGAGCCCACGGAGTCCCCCGAGGTCCCGGGAGCCCAGCGGTGGACGCCCCTGCCAAGGTGGAAAATGAAATGAAGGCAGCAGACTTCAAACGAAAGATTCCAATATCAAAAATACTTTATGGGGTTTCCACTTGTATGTTTGTAGATCCCCGGGAAGTTCCCAATGGAACAGAGATAGTCACAATACAGGAAGCCAAAAATATGATGGAAATGAACCCGGCAGTTCATTTCCATCGCCGTTGGTCCACCGCCGTGGCACCAACGCACCAATGTTATATATGTCTATTTGTATAATCAGCTTTTGTGTTTTTGGTTCTGAGGGACAAGTCCCCGGTGTGTTTTGAGTTGGTTTGGTTGGGGCCATAAGAACATAAGAAGAGCCATGCTGAATCGGGCCTCAGCCCATCTAGTCCAGCATTCTGTGTCACACAGTGGCCCACCAGTTGTACACGGGGATCTCTAGCAGAAGGGAGGGCAAAACCTCACCTGCTCCCGACCCCCACAACCAGTACCCGGGAAAATCCTGCCTGCCTCCATCAACACAGAGGTGGCACTTGGATGTCCATTTCAGTAACTACTGATTCCCTTGGTATCCATGAATCTGTCTAATCCTGCCTTGAAGCTGTCCAGGCTGACCGCTGTCACAACCTCCTCTGGAAGTGAGTTCCATAACCCAATGACCCTCTGGGTGAAGAAATATTTCCCTTTATTAGTCCTAACTTTCCTACCTTGGAGCTTTAGGGAGTGCCCCCTAGTCCTAGTGTTGTGTGACAGAGAAAATATTTTTTCTTTATTCACCTTTTCTATCCCATGCATGATTTTATACACTTCGACCAAGTCACCTCTTAGACGCCGTCTTTCAAGGCTGAAAAGACCAAGGCGTTGCAACCTGGTTTCATAAGGGAGCCGCTCCATCCCTTGGATCATCCTTGTTGCCCTTCTTTGTACCTTTTCCAGTTCCGTTATATCCTTCTTGAGGTGCGGAGACCAGAATTGTACACAGTACTCCAGATGTGGCCTCACCATAGATTTGTAGAGAGGCAATACAACATTTGCTGACCTATTTTCGATTCCCTTCCTGATCATGCCAAGCATAGAATTTGCTTTTTTCCTGCTGCAGCGCACTGGGTTGACATCTTCATTGAGCTGTCCACCAAAACCCCAAGATCCCTTTCCTGGTTTGTCTCAGAAAGCTTTGACCCCATCAATTGGTAGGTGTAGTTGGGGTTCTTTGCCCCGATGTGCATGACTTTACACTTGTTTAGGTTAAAATGCATTTGCCACTTTGTTGCCCATTCACTCAATTTCGAGAGATCTTTCTGGAGCTCTTTGCAATCAGTTTCATTTTTAACTACCCTGAACAGTTTAGTGTCATCTGCAAACTTTGCTACCTCAGAATTCACTCCTACGTCCAGGTCATTAATGAATAAATTAAAAAGTAACGGACCCAAAACTGAACCTTGGGGTACGCCACTTCTCACCTCTTTCCACCCAGAGAAATGTCCGTTTATTACCACCCTTTGTTTCCTACAGTTTAGCCAGGTTCCAATCCAGGACAAGACCTGTCCCCTGAGTCCATGGCTGAAGACCACTGCCTCCCAAAGATACTACTCTATGGTGAGCTCGCCACCGGTCAGCGCAAGAGAGGCACACCCAAAAAGAGATACAAGGACTCCCTGAAACAACATCTCAGGCTCGGCCAGATTGACCACCAACAATGGTCCACCCTGGCCTCACATCGGGAGGCATGGAGACGCACTCTCCACAATGCTGCGGCCTCTTTCGAGAAGACATGCCAAATGAGTCTCAAAGAGAAATGACAACGCAGAAAGAACCGCAACTTGGAAACAACATCACGCAAGGAGACTTTCTGCTGTGCTTTCTGCAACCGGACTTGCCTATCTCGGATTGGCCTTTTTAGTCATCAACACGCTTGTACAAAGCGTGGGATGAGTCCTTCTGAAGAATCTTCGTTCGCGAAGCAATGCCGAGACACTTGGAGACCTTCCTGTGGGGTTTTTATTTATTTATTTTTGGTAAGATTTGTGTAGTAGGGGCTCACCATGGCCTTCCACGGAGGATGAGAGAGTGTAACTTACCAAAAGTCACCCAACTTGATTTTCTCCAGCAGGATTGGGTACTTTGAATGTGTTTTTTGCATATGATTATGTATGATTAAATGCACAATTAATCATACATAATCATATGCAAAAAACACATTCAAAGTACCCAATCCTGCTGGAAAAAATCAAAAGTCTTACATAAGGTAGTTCGGTGTAGTCGCCACAGAGATCGTAGGAATTGCTAACCAGATGGAAAAACGCCACTCTGCTGACAGTGGAGATTTGGGCCTCCATTGACAGCATAGGGTCCAAGAGAACCTCAAGGCTCTTTACTGAAGACGACGGGTATAGCGCCACACCAGGGTCGGAAGCTGGACATCCCTACTGCCCGGATGACCCAGCCAGAGGATCTCCGTCTTTGCCGGATTCACCCTCAGCCTGCTAGCACGCAGCCATCCAGTCACGGCTTCAAGGCATAAGGTGAAATTATCGGATACCAAAACTGCCCTGGTCTCCAAATGCAGAAGGAGCTGGGTGCCATCACCATACTGATAACACTCCAGTCCGAAACTCTGTACCAGTTGAGCGAGCGGTCAAATATAGATGTTAAATAAAAGAGGGGAAATGATAGCCCCTTGAGTTACCCCACAATAGAGGGGGCACCTCTCAGAGACTTGTCGCATCCACTCCACTCGCTGTCCCCAGTTTTGTAGAAATGAGTTGAACCAATTAAGGCCAGCCCACGGACTCCGGACACAGTGAGGCGGTGTATCAACAGATCGTAATCGACAGTATCAAATGCTGCAGTGAGATCAAGAAGCACTAGCAGCGCCGATCCACCTCGGTCGAGCTGGCAATAGAGCTGGTCTGCGATGGCAACCAGAACTATCTCGGTCCCATGCCCGGAACGGAAACCGGACTGGAAGGGGTCTAAGCCGGCAGTGTCGTCCAAGAATTGCTGGAGCTGCCCCTCTACCGCCTGCTCAGTTATCTTGCCCAGAAACGAAAGATTCGAGACTGGGCGGTAATTGGCAGGAACCTAAGCTCGGCTTCTTCAGCAGGGAGCGGACTACTGCCTCTTTAAGCCCATCTGGGAAAACTCCTCATTCAAGTACTCTCATAGTACTTCATGGCTCTGCACTCCTGGCCAGACCGTGCAAGTGGTAGGCGGCGAGGAGTGCAGAGCCATGAAGTACTATGAGAGTAACGCACCTGTGAATAACTTATGAGGAGTATCTACATGATGGCCTTGATAAAGACCCGTTGATAGGGTCGAAACAAGATATGGTGCCTGATTTTACATATAGCCTCGTCGGCCTTTGATCTATGGGACGGGCTCATGCACATGGATTTCCCCCCTCTCCCCCCTCCTGCGGCTTTGCAACCTTGAGTGAATAACTTGCCCTACACCGTGACTCCCATCAGCAATTCGCACCACTCCGGGTTTTTGACCTATTACCACAGGCGTCTCTACTTGGATATCCCCCCCTCCCGGAGCTCTTATATATATCTTGGAATGAACTTTCTTCTCTAGAGACATGTGAATTGACAGTGACTTACCTTGAAAAAGCCCTCATTGTGTCATTTGGGGTGGTGTGCCCTCGGTTAGCCCCTCCCGGGCGATTTGAACTTTGTAATTGCATTGACTTTGTATTTTGATATGTAGCATTTTTTAAATTACGTCTACTATGACTCAATCCTATTGAATTTATTGAACTGATTGAATTTACACACAGACACTTGGTTGTTGGTTACACTATTTCTGCTCCTCATAAACTTTGGTGAGCTCTCCGGTCACCATTCACATAGAGATTTTTAAAACCAAGTGGTTGTGGTTGTAAAGACTTTGTTTTATTGCTTTTTGTTTCCTTTTTCAGAAGACCCCAAAGTTTTATTGCCGTTTTGTTTCTTTTTTGAGCCCACCTTAGATCCCAAGGAGATGCCCAAAGTGAAGAGAAGCAGGAAACCTCCTCCAGATGGTTGGGAATTAATTGAGCCCACCTTAGATGAACTGGATCAAAAAATGAGAGAAGGTGAGCAGTCACTAAGAGTGCGCATTTGGTTGTGACCGTGAAACATCACAGGGAAGCATGGCTGTGTAGGAGGGTGAACATTAGGAAGAACTTCCTGACTGTGAGATATGGGAGCTGTTCAGCAGCCAGGAACTCTCTGCCTTTGAGAGTGTGCTTGTCGTCTGGCTGCTCTCTTTGACAGCTGTTCAGGCTTCCCTGAGGACCTGCTCTCTTTACAGGGCGGGTGACTGCAATAAAAACTAGAGAGAGAGACAGCTGTTGAGCAAGACCTTCGTGTGTGTCTTTCTGCCATTCCTGCCAGGATATCTATGTTGTGTTCATCGAAACAGGCCCAGGTTTCACACTGAGTGTACAAATACATTTAAAAACATATTAACTGTATGTATGACTGTGTTAGAGTGTCACTTTGTCTCATTTTGGTTGGTGGTGTGCCCCAGGATTTGGTAAATGTAAAAAATGTGCCGCGGCTCAAAAAAGGTTGAAAAACACTCATGTAATCAACTGGACTGAACTGGAAACGTAACATCCTTCTTCTTCTTTTTCCCTCCACTCAGCTGAAACCGAACCCCATGAAGGGAAGAGGAAAGTGGAATCTCTCTGGCCCATCTTCAGAATTCACCACCAGAAAACACGCTACATTTTCGATCTCTTCTATAAGAGGAAGGCCATCAGTAGAGGTGAGCCAAGCGTCCTTTTGATTTCTTCGTGAAGAGAACATGAATATGTTTGAAATGGCTGGTGCATATGTCTTAATCTGAGGAGGGAAGCGAGTATTCGCCCGCCTAGCTCTATGTGTTAGCAAGTAAAAGGACATTGCTGCAGCTAGACCAACAACATGCTCCCTCGACCCGTGCCCCTCCCAACTTGTTAGATCTTGCTGGGAGGGGTTACGTGGACCTCTGTTGAATATAGTAAACGGCTCCCTCGAGCAAGGAGTTTTTACAGAGAGTTTAAAAGAGGCAATTGTAAGCCCGCTGCTGAAGAACCCGGGTTTAGATGGCTTGGTTCCCTCCAATTACCGCCCAGTTTCGAACCTACCGTTTCTGGGAAGACGGAGATCTTGTGGTCAGGCCGCTCGGATGGTGTAGATGTCCAGCTTCCGACCCTGGACGGTGTGGCGCTATGCCCATCGCCTTCCGTTAAGAGCCTGGGGGTCCATCTGGACTCCCAGCTGACCATGGAGGCCCAGGTCTCCACGGTCAGCAAGGTTGCTTTTTTTCATCTGCGACAGGCTCGGAGGCTGGCCCCCTATATCTCCTGGAATGACCTGGCCACGGTGATCCAAGCTACGGTCATCTCAAGGCTGGATTACTGTAACGCGCTTTATGTTGGCCTTCCTTTGTCGGCGACCCGGAAGCTCAAGCTGGTGCAGAACACTGCTGCCCAGCTCCTGTCTGGAACCCCAGCAGGCCGCCACATCACACCTGTTTTGCAGGATCTGCACTGGCTCCCAATCGAGCACCGGATCTCCTTCAAGGTGTTGGTTCTTACCTTTAAGGCCTTGCATGGCCTGGGGCCAGCGTACTTGAGGGACCGACTCACCCCACACTGTCCCCCGAGATCACTACGCTCCGAGGATGCTAATTTGTTAGAGATACCCTCGGCGAAATCGGCTAAACTGACATCTACTCGCCGGGCGTTCTCCGTTATAGCTCCTACGCTGTGGAACGCCTCCCGGCTGGAACGAGGGGCTATAAAGGACCTGCTCTCGTTTAGACGCGCCTGCAGAACTTATTTGTTTAGGCAGGCCTTCGGTGAGTAGGTCCTGCCCATGTTCCGCTTTGGCCGCTGTCCTGGGGTGTCACGCTGTCTAATTTCTGAACTGTACCTGGGGGTTTTGTATTTTGCTGTTTTAACTGTTTAATTGTCTTAGATGTTTTATCGCATTGCTTGTGTGTAGTTGTACCTTCGGTTCCTGTGAGCCGCCGCGAGCCTCAGGGAGGCGGCGGCATAGAAACCCGAATAATAAATAAAATAATAAATAAATAATAAAATAGTTGAGAGGGCAGCAGCGGGACAGATGCAGCGGGTCTTGGACGATTCAGCCAGATTAGATCCCTTCCAGTCCGGCTTTCGCTTGGGGCATGGGACAGAGACTGTGCTGGTCTCTATCACAGACCAGCTGCGCTGCCAGTTGGACCAAGGCGGGTCAGCGCTGCTCGTGTTATTGGACCTCACGGCAGCATTTGACACAGTTGACCATTCTCTATTGATCCACCGTTTAGCCATGATGGGAGTGAGGGGGTCCGCCCTTAAATGGGTGGCCTCCTTTCTCCAAGATCGGGGACAACGGGTGGAGAGTGGAGGGATGGTCTCGGAAAGGGTCCCCCTTAACTGTGGGGTCCCCCAAGGGGCTATCCTCTCTCCTCTATTACTTAAAATCTATATGTGTCCACTGGCCCAACTGGTGCGTAGTTTTGGTCTGAAGTGTCATCAGTACGCTGACGACACCCAGCTGGTGCTGAGGATGGAAGGCCGGCCGGACTCTGTACCCGATTATTTCCATCAGTGCCTGGAAGCCGTGACTGGGTGGCTACGGGCCAGCAGGTTGAAGGTGAACCCGTCGAAGACGGAGGTCCTGTGGCTGGGTCGCCCCGGGGGACGGGGGACAGCTCCAGCTGCCAATAATGGATGGTGAGGTGGTTACCCCCTCACCCTTGATTAAAAGCCTGGGGTCCAACTGGACCCTCTGCTGATGATGGAGGCTCAGGTCTCCACCGTGAGCAGAGCAGCGTTTTTCCATCTGTGGCAGGCGAGGCGCCTGGCGCCCTACCTTTCCGGTGACGACCTAGCTGCGGTAATCCAGGACACGGTCATCTCGAGACTGGACTACTGTAACGCCCTTTACATTGGCCTTTCTCTGTCGGTAATCCGGAAACTGAAGATGGTGCAAAACGCTGCGGCTCGACTGCTGGCTGGAGTGACACTATCGTGCCACATCACTCCAGTCCTACAGCGCTTTCACTGGCTCCCCATCGAGCACCGGATTGCCTTCAAAGTGCTGGTGTTAACCTTTAAGGCCTTGCGTGGTCTGGGGCCAGTGTACCTGAAGGACCGCCTTTCCCTGCATGTTCCCCAGAGAACACTACGGTCCATGGATCAAAATCTACTAGAGGTTCCATCACTTAAGATCTGCCGCTTGTCATCTATGTGGCAGCACACTTTTTCTGTAGCAGCGCCTACCCTTTGGGACGCCCTCCCGGAGGAGGCACGAGCAATAACTGATCTACAGGCCTTTCGGGGGGCTTGTAAGACCAACCTCTTTCGACAGGCGTTCAATCTTTAGGGCTGTAATTTCTACTCTGGTCTTAATCTGTTTTTATTATTTATTTATTTATTTATTATTCGGGTTTCTATGCCGCCGACTCCCTGAGGCTCGCGGCGGCTCACAGGAACCGAAGGTACAACTACACACAAGCAATGCGATAAAACCTCTAAGACAATTAAACAGTTAAAACAGCAAAATACAAAACCCCGGTACAATTCAGAAATTAGACAGCGTGACACCCCAGGGCAGCGGCTAAAGCGGAACATGGGCAGGACCTACTCACCGAAGGCCTGCTTAAACAAATAAGTTTTGCAGGCGCGTCTAAACGGGAGCAGGTCCTTTATAGCCATGCGTTCAGCCGGGAGGCGTTCCACAGCGTAGGAGCTATAGCGGAGAACGCCCTCCGCGAGTAGATGTCAGTTTAGCCGATTTCGCCGAGGGTATCTCTAACAACTTAGCATCCTCGGAGCGTAGTGATCTCGGGGGACAGTGTGGGGGTGAGTCGGTCCCTCCAAGTACGCTGGCCCCAGGCCATGCAAGGCCTTAAAGGTAGAACCAACACCTTGAAGGAGATCCGGTGCTCAATTGGGAGCCAGTGCAGATCCTGCAGAACAGGTGTGATGTGGCGGCCTGCTGGGGTTCCAGACAGGAGCCGGGCGGCAGTGTTCTGCACCAGCTTGAGCTTCCGGTCGCCGACAAAGGAAGGCCAACGTAAGCGCGTTACAGTAATCCAGCCTTGAGATGACCGTAGCTTGGATCACCGTGGACAGGTCATTCCGGGAGATATAGAGGGCCAGCCTCCGAGCCTGTCACAGATGAAAAAAAGCAACCTTGCTGACCGCGGAGACCTGGGCCTCCATGGTCAGCTGGGAGTCCAGATGGACCCCCAGGCTCTTAACGGAAGGCGATGGGCATAGCGCCACACCGTCCAGGGTCGGAAGCTGGACATCTACACCACCCGTGCGGCCCGACCACAAGATCTCCGTCTTCGCCGGATTCACCCTCAACCTACTGGGCACGCAGCCATCCAGTAACGGCCTCGAGGCAGATTTCCAATTAATCGGGGATGGATCCCGGCCTGTCCTCCATCCTCAGAATGAGCTGGGTGTCGTCAGCATACTGGTGGCACTCCAGCCCATAACTCCGCACCAGCGGCTGCATGTAGATGTTGAATAACAGAGGGGAGAGGATGGCCCCTTGCGGAACTCCACAAACTAATGAGCCCTCGGAGACCACCTCGCCCCTCCTCACACGCTGAGACCGCTGGTGGAGGAAGGAGGTCAGCCATTTAAGGGCTGTCCCCCTCACTCCAGCCATGGCCAGGCGGTGGATCAATAGATTGTGGTCGACCGTGTCAAACGCTGCCATGAGGTCCAATAACACGAGCAGCGCAGACCCGCCTTGGTCGAGCTGGCAGCAGAGTTGGTCTGTGATGGAGACCAGGACTTAATTATGTTTTTAAGTCTGTTGTGATTGTGTTGTTCGTTGCTGTGAACCGCCCTGAGCCTTTTCGAGAAAGGTGGGATATAAATCGAAACAATAAATAAATAACGAGCTCTGTTTTCTCTCCTCTCCGTCCTACATAGAATTGTATGAGTATTGCATCAGAGAAGGATATGCAGACAAAAACCTAATTGCCAAGTGGAAGAAACAAGGTTCTGGAAACCTCTGCTGCTTACGCGGCAGCCAAACTAGAGATACCAACTTCGACCAACTGCATCTGCAGAGTACCCAAAGGCAAGCTGAAGTGGTAAGAACATACCTTCATAATACACTCCTGGCTCAAAATAGCAATATTTCTAGCATTAATACCCTCTTTATATACAGCTGGCTGGGAGTCAACTGCATTAAGATCTCTACTGAACCAAAGGTCATGAGTTCGAAGCCAGCCCGGGTCGGAGTGAGCTCCCGACCAAAATTGTGTAGTTTATTGTCGACTTTTGCAGCCCAAAAGACAGTTGCATATAAAGAGCTTAGAACAGGGCTGTCCAACTTCTACCGGACCGGGGACCTGACTTCCAGTCACTGATCACCTGGGGGGCTGAAAGGTCTGGCTCCGCCCCTCCACCGGCTCAGCCCCCTCCCCAGGCTCCAATTTACTTACAATTACTAGTTGCATTATTAATTATAAAATAAATTTTAAAAATGGAACTGAATTAAATAAGTATAAATATAAATAAATATCAGAAGAGAGATGGATTGAGGAAGGGAATATATATGGGAGGGAAATAAATATAAATAAATAACATAAAAGCAAGAATGAAAGTAAAGAAGAAAGGAAGAAAGAAGCCCACCCCAGCAAAACAGCCCTCAGTTCCAAATTAAATACATTATTATTATATTTCTGCCCCATATATTCCCACCCCCATCTTCCCCTTACTTCCAAACTAAATACATTTATTATTATTATCATATTTCTGCCCCATATATTCCCACCCCCATCTTCCCCTTACTTCCAAACTAAATACATTTATTATTATTATCATATTTCTGCCCCATATATTCCCACCCCCCATCTGCCCCTAACTGCCAAAAAAAATACATTTTTTATTATAATTATCATATTTCTGCCCCATATATTCCCACCCCATCTTCCCCTTACTTCCAAACTAAATACATTTATTATTATTATTATCATATTTCTGCCCCATATATTCCCACCCCCATCTTCCCCTTACTTCCAAACTAAATACATTTATTATTATTATTATCATATTTCTGCCCCATATATTACCACCCCCATCTTCCCCTTACTTCCAAACTAAATACATTTATTATTATTATCATATTTCTGCCCCATATATTCCCAACCCCATCTTCCCTTACTTCCAAACTAAATACATTTATTATTATTATTATCATATTTCTGCCCCATATATTCCCACCCCCATCTTCCCCCTTACTTCCAAACTAAATACATTTATTATTATTATTATCATATTTCTGCCCCATATATTCCCACCCCATCTTCCCCTTACTTCCAAACTAAATACATTTATTATTATTATTATCATATTTCTGCCCCATATATTCCCACCCCATCTTTCCCTTATTTCCAAACTAAATACATTTATTATTATTATTATCATATTTCTGCCCCATATATTCCCACCCCATCTTCCCTTACTTCCAAACTAAATACATTTATTACTATTATTATCATATTTCTGCCCCATATATTCCCACCCCCATCTTCCCCTTACTTCCAAACTAAATACATTTATTATTATTATTATATTTCTGCCCCATATATTCCCACCCCCATCTTCCCCTTACTTCCAAACTAAATACATTTATTATTATTATTATTATCATATTTCTGCCCCATATATTCCCACCCCCATCTTCCCCTTACTTCCAAACTAAATACATTTATTATTATTATTATTATCATATTTCTGCCCCATATATTCCCACCCCCATCTTCCCCTTACTTCCAAACTAAATACATTTATTATTATTATTATCATATTTCTGCCCCATATATTCCCACCCCCATCTTCCCCTTACTTCCAAACTAAATACATTTATTATTATTATTATCATATTTCTGCCCCATATATTCCCACCCCCATCTTCCCCTTACTTCCAAACTAAATACATTTATTATTATTATTATCATATTTCTGCCCCATATATTCCCACCCCCATCTTCCCCCTTACTTCAAACTAAATACATTTATTATTATTATTATCATATTTCTGCCCCATATATTCCCACCCCATCTTCCCCTTACTTCCAAACTAAATACATTTATTATTATTATTATCATATTTCTGCCCCATATATTCCACCCCCATCTTCCCCTTACTTCAAACTAAATACATTTATTATTATTATTATCATATTTCTGCCCCATATATTCCACCCCCATCTTCCCTTACTTCCAAACTAAATACATTTATTATTATTATCATATTTCTGCCCCATATATTCCCACCCCCATCTTCCCCTTACTTCCAAACTAAATACATTTATTATTATTATTATCATCATATTCCTGCCCCATATATTCCCACCCCCATCTTCCCCTTACTTCCAAACTAAATACATTTATTATTATTATTATCATATTTCTGCCCCATATATCCCCACCCCCATCTTCCCCTTATTTACAAATTAAATACATTTATTACTGTTATTAAACTGCACCATATATTCCCACCCCCATCTTCCCCTTAAGCCCCCTGCTTCGGCCTACCTTTCTAAACGTGCCGAATCCAGGCGGCCGGCAGGCGACGGGCGGACGAGGCGCCTGCGCCATCTCCGCGGCACCTACGCCATCTCCGCGGCGCCTACGCCATCTCCGCGGCGCCTACACCATCTCCGCCTCACAAAGACGGAGGGCGCCGATTGGCGGGGGGAGGGAGGGAGTAGGAGGAGGAGGGAGCCTGCTCCTCCTCCCTGCTCGCCCCGCTCCACACCTCCCGCCGCGAAAAAATTAAAAATAATAATAAAATTAAAAATTAAAAAAATTTTTTTTTACTTTAAACAAGCCGATTTCTTTTTTTTAAAGGGTAGGGGCCGTCAGGGAAGGGGCTGGGGTCGATATGGCCCCAGGCCGCCAGTTGGACAGCCCTGGCTTAGAAGAAAGTCTTGATTACAAAATGCATTACATCCTCCGCCTTCTTAACACTCTGAGATAAGAATCTTAATACGGAAAGCAGTATTGCTGTGGCAAACAACAACAGCAACATCCCTTCCTGCCTTTCGTTCTTGCTCTCCTCCCAGTCTCCCTCATCCTTCAGCTTTTTCCTTCTCTCTTTCATCCTTCCTTCCGTCTTTCCTTTCCCTCCTTCCTCCCATTCATTTCTTTTCTCAAACACTCCTCCCCTTTCTTTCCCTCCCTCCGTTCCCTCTCTTTCTTTCCTTCCTTTTTCTCCTCCCCTCACCAGGGTGACCTTTATTACCTTTTCTTACCTTTTTCTGTCCTGTGTGCTTTCTCTTCTTTCTTCCTGTGGGGCTTCCTTCCTTCCCTCTTTCCTTCTTTCCCTTCCTCTTCTCTCTTACCTTTCTCCCCCTTTCCCTCTTTCGTTCCTTCCCTTTTTCCCTCCCTCCTTTCCTCCTGTCTGTTCACCTTCCTTCCTTCTGTACCTTTTTGCTGCCTTTCATTTTTCTTTCCTTTCTACTGTATGTTCTTCCTTCCTCTTTCCTTCCTTCCTTCCCACTTACTTTATCGTCTTTCTCTCATTTCTTCCTTCTCTACCTCTTTCCTTCCTTCCTTCACTTTTTGCTTCCATCCTTCTGTCTCTTTCCTTCCCTCCCTCTTTATCTCCTTTCCCTCCCCCCTTTGCTCCCTCTTTCCTTCCCTTTTTTCTCTCCTTCTCTCCTACCTCTTTCTGTCCTTTTCTCTTTCTCTCCCCCCGTCTTCCTTTCTGTCTTTCTCCCCTTTCTTTCCTCCTGGGCCGCCCACCAGTGGGTTGGTAGGTTTCTATGCACATGCACAATAGTTTTGCGCATGCGCTGTCCAACTTCGGCGTGAAGGAGGCTGGGGAATGTAGTCCCCTGGGTTAGTTTGCGTTTTGGAAGTGATTGCCGGTGTTGAGGGCAAGGGGCGCGCGTGGGCCGGGCTGCCTCCCAGCGGGTTTGAATGTTTGTGTTTTGTGTGCTCTGGGGCCGGGGGGAGGGGAGAGAAAGGGTTTGGACGCATGTGCAGTATTTCCGCACATGCGCGGCGTTCATCACTGGCGCGGGTGGGATGCTGGGAAGTGTAGTTCTCCATGTTTTTAGCCGTTTTAGAGTGTTCTGTTTAAATTTTTTGGGACTTTTCCGGGTGCTAAACATGCCTTGTTCGGTTGTGGGTCTTGTGGCCTACTTTGGTGTTTGTGGGTTCAGCGGTTTTGCTGTCTATAAGCCCCTAAACACGCCACTTCTCTTTTTATATATATATAGATGTGTTAATGTTCTCTGGGTGGAAAGAGGTGAGAAGTGGCGTACCCCAAGGTTCAGTTTTGGGTCCGTTACTTTTTAATTTATTCATAAATGATCTGGATGTAGAAGTAAATTGTGAGGTAGCAAAGTTTGCAGACGACACTAAACTGTTCAGGTAGTTAAAATGAAACTGATTGTAAAGAGCTCCAGAAAGATCTCTCGAAATTGAGTGAATGGGCAACAAAGTGGCAAATGCATTTTAACCTAAACAAGTGTAAAGTCATGCACATCGGGGCAAAGAACCCCAAATACACCTACACATTGATGGGGTCAAAGCTTTCCGAGACAAACCAGGAAAGGGATCTCGGGGTCTTGGTGGACAGCTCAATGAAGATGTCAACCCAGTGCGCTGCAGCAGTGAAAAAAGCAAATTCTATGCTTGGCATGATCAGGAAGGGAATCGAAAATAGGTCGGCAAATGTTGTATTGCCTCTCTACAAATCTATGGTGAGGCCACATCTGAGTACTGTGTACAATTCTGGTCACCGCACCTCAAGAAGGATATAACGGAACTGGAAAAGGTACAGAAAAGGGCGACAAGAATGATCCAAGGGATGGAGCGGCTCCCTTATGAAATCAGGTTGCAACGCCTTGGTCTTTTCAGCCTTGAAAGACGGCGTCTAAGAGGTGACTTGATCGAAGTGTATAAAATCATGCACGGGATAGAAAGGGTGAACAAAGAAAAAAATATTTTCTCTGTCACCCAACACTAGGACTAGAGGGCACTCCCTGAAGCTCCAAGGTAGGAAAGTTAGGACTAATAAAGGGAAATATTTCTTCACCCAGAGAAAGGGTCATTGGGTTATGGATCTCACTTCCAGAGGAGGTTGTGACAGCGGTCAGCCTGGACAGCTTCAAGGCAGGATTAGACAGATTCATGGATACCAAGTGTATCAGTAGTTACTGAAATGGACATCCAAGTGCCACCTCTGTGTTGATGGAGGCAGGCAGGATTTCCCCCGGGTACTGGTTGTGGGGGGTCGGGAGCAGGTGAGGGTCTTGCCCTCCTTTCTGCTCGAGATCCCTGTGTACAACTGGGCCACTGTGTGACACAGAATGCTGGACTAGATGGGCTGAGGCCCGATTCAGCATGGCTCTTCTTATGTTCTTAATGTAAACTTGCTTTGAAATTGATTTATTTAAAGATGAGCATATGTAATGAAAACTTAATACTTTAACTGAAAAGTTTTAAGTAAGTTTATTAGCATTAGCTTGAGACTTGGATAGAAGCCCCAAGCGTTGCCATAGCAACCTAGCTCCAAGCTGAGGAAAAGGGGCGGAGCCATCTGTCACGGAGGAAAAAAGGAATGTTGGGGGTTTTTTAAAATAAAGGGTTAGTTGGTGAAAAGAAAAGTTGAGGAGTTATTAAAGAAATCTGTTCTTATATACATACACTAGCTGTACCCCACACGCGTTGCTGTGCCCTTTTTAGGACATGCTAGAAAGTCCAATCATCCACAGTGTGCCCCCTGTAAACTGCAGTTGGATGGAGTGTGGGTCATGGGGGCATGGTGTGCCAAGTTGGGTCTTTATTGGTCTTGGTTCTGGGCCGCAGTGGTCTGTGGGGAATGATGGGTTTTGAAGTACTACAAATCCCGTTTTCCATGGTGGTACTTCAAGTCCCATCATGCATGGTCGGGGCTCTGTGTGCCAAGGTAGGTTACTGTAAATTCAGGCCATACACAATGTCCCATGTGCTGAGGCCTAGTTAGGAACAGCAAGTTAATGAAGCCTTACTGTCAATTCAGGCCATACACAATGTCCAATGAGCTGAGGCCTAGTCGGAGAATCAAGTTAATGAAGTCTTACTGTCAATTTGGAGCGTAAACAGTTTCCCAGTAAGTGAGGGCTAGTTAGGGAAATCAAGTTTATGAAGTATTACTGTCAATTCAGAGCGTAAACATCTTCCCAGTAAGTGAGGCCTAGTTAGGGAAATCAAGTTAATGAAGCCTTACTGTCAATTCAGACCATACACAATGTCCAATGAGCTGAGGCCTAGTCGGGAGAATCAAGTTAATGAAGTCTTACTGTCAATTCAGAGCGTAAACAGCTCCCAGTAAGTGAGGGCTAGTTAGGGAAATCAAGTTAATGAAGTCTTACTGTCAATTTGGAGCGTAAACAACTTCCCAGTAAGTGAGGCCTAGTTAGGGAAATCAAGTTAATGAAGTCTTACTGTCAATTCAGAGCGTAAACAGCTCCCCCAGTAAGTGAGGGCCAGTTAGGAAATCAAGTTAATGAAGTCTTACTGTCAATTTAGAGCGTAAACAGCTTCCCAGTAAGTGAGGGCTAGTTAGGGGAAATCAAGTTAATGAAGCCTTACTGTCAATTCAGAGCGTAAACAGCTTCCCAGTAAGTGAGGGCTAGTTAGGGAAATCAAGTTAATGAAGCCTTACTGTCAATTCAGAGCGTAAACAGCTTCCCAGTAAGTGAGGGCTAGTTAGGGAAATCAAGTTAATGAAGTCTTACTGTCAATTCAGAGCGTAAACAGCTTCCCAGTAAGTGAGGGCTAGTTAGGAAATCAAGTTAATGAAGCCTTACTGTCAATTCAGAGCGTAAACAGCTTCCCAGTAAGTGAGGGCTAGTTAGGGAAATCAAGTTAATGAAGCCTTACTGTCAATTCAGAGCGTAAACAGCTTCCCAGTAAGTGAGGGCTAGTTAGGGAAATCAAGTTAATGAAGTCTTACTGTCAATTCAGAGCGTAAACAGCTCCCCAGTAAGTGAGGCCTAGTTAGGGAAATCAAGTTAATGAAGTCTTACTGTCAATTTAGAGCGTAAACAGCTTCCCAGTAAGTGAGGGCTAGTTAGGAAATCAAGTTAATGAAGCCTTACTGTCAATTTTGGGCGTGGTCTGTGATTTTTGGGGTGTAAATTTTCGGTTGGAAGTGATTTGGGTGTTTGTGTTGGGGATTGGCTCAGGCCTTTTCCTTATTCTGTTTTGGTTCTGGGCCGCAGTGGTCTGTTTCGGAATTTTCATGTTGGCTGGCCAGTGCAGCAGTTATGCAAATCCGCCCTTATTGGCAGCCAATCATGTTGTTCAGAATGTAGAGGCTGGGTGAGTCTTTGGCTGCCCCGGAGGATGCTGGTAAATGTAGTTTTATTTTACTCGTTGTTTTGGGGGCCTTTTAGGTTTTGGGGGGGAAAGTTTCTTTGCTAGAAACGTACCTTGCTTGAGGCCTATTTCTGTTGGCAAGTATTGTGTTTCTGCGTTGTATGGTTTCTTTGTTTGAGGTATACATCACATGACGTGAACCCATTTATATAATAGATGACAGTCTGTATGCAGGACCCTAACAGCATAGACCCATATCCAACTGGTAGTCTCATTTATTGAATCGAATCAATAGATTCCAAGATTAGCGATCGCCTTTTCAGTCCATTAAAAAAAAAAAGACTTGTACGATTTGTTTATTCTGTCATTCCACAGGGGCGGATAATTGAGTGCACTCACTGTGGCTGCAGGGGCTGCTCTGGATGAAGCCGTTTGGAAAGGAGTCCCACCCTTCCGAGTACCTCCTCAATGGCTGCCTCCACGCCCGGGACTGTGGAGGAGAGCTGTGGCCCTTCCTCTTGTAACTATTTGGCTCTGAATGGATCTCCTCAGTACATGAGTCTGAATTGTAAATGCAAGTAGCGTGTATTGACTTTCCTGTATATGCATTTTATTTTTAAATAAAGCCGTGTTTGTTTCTCCAACCGGTGAGACGCGTAGTTCTTTGCTGCTGTGGCTATTCTTCGTGCCATCAGTTTCACAAGGGACTCATTAAGCAGACCTTCGTCACTTACGACACTTCATGACCATAGACCAGTGTTTCCCAACCTTTTTTGAGCCGCGGCACATTTTTTACATTTTCAAAATCCTGGGGCACACTACCAACCGAAATGACACAAAATGACACTCTAACACAGTCATACATATAGTTAATATGTTTTTAACGTATTTATACACTCAATGTGAAACCTGGGCCTGTTTCGATGAACACAACATAGATATCCTGGCAGGAATGGCAGAAAGGCACAAACTTCCCACACAGAACTCCCATAACCAAGAGAAAATGCTATAAGAGTTTGGTGAGCATTGACCTTGAGTTTTGGAGTTGTAGTTCACCGACATCCAGAGAGCACTGTGGACTCAAACAATGTTGGATCAGGACCAAACTTGGCATGAATATTCAATATGCCCAAATGTGAACACAGAAGGAATTTGGGGAAACTAGACCTTGACATTTGGGAGTTACAGTTTCTGGGATTTATAGTTAACACACCATCAAAGAGCATCCTGAACTCTTGCAAGAATGGAATTGAACCAAATTTGGCATATTGAACTCTCATTACCAACAGAAAGTACTGAAAGGGTTTGCTTGGGAATTGACCTTGAGTTTGGAAGTTGTAGTTCACCTACACCCAGAGAGCACTGTGGACTCAAACAATGTTATGTTATGTTGTTGTTTGTTTTCTATCCAGAATCACAATGTTGGAAGGAGGCTCACCACTTTAAGGTCCCTGAAACAGGCATGGGGAAACTTCGGCCCTCTGGGTGCTTTGGACTCCAACTCCCACCATTCCTAACAGCCTGAGGCCCTTTCCTGATTAAGTGGCTGGGGGGAAGGAAGAGGGCCTGAGGCTGCGAGGAATGGTGGGAATTGGAGTCCAAAACACCTGGAAGGTCCAAGTTTGCCCATGCCAGCTTTCGACAGAGACCTCTTCCGCCTGCTTCCCCTTCGCGCCCTTTCTTCCCCCTCCTGCCCAACACTTACTTTTCCTTCTACACTGCCGCTTCTGCCGCCATTTTGATCCGAGGGGGCAGCGTGAGCGTGTTCAGGAGGGGAGGGGGGAGGGAGGAAGGCGTGACCCGTGCGGGCGCTACTGCGCAGACTCGCCCCAGAGCAAAGCGAGCAGAGCGAGTCCGGGAAGAAGGGAGCCCGAGTGGAGAAGAAAAAGTGTTCGGCAGGAGGGGGAAGAAAGGGGATTGGAGGCTCCCATTTCCCACGGCACACCTGATGACCGCTCACGGCACACTAGTGTGCCACGGCACACTGGTTGGTAAACACTGCTCTATATATTGGTTTTTAATGATTATGTAATTGTTTTTATTGTGTATGTATGTGACTTCGATTATATTGTTGTATTTGTGATGTAGCGGTCTTGTACCGTTGCGAAAGTAAGCGGCCCGAGTCGGGGGTAGAGAAGTGACAAGGTACAAATACCAGAAATAAATAAACAAACAAACAAACACCGTAACTGCAATACAGTATCAACATCTGTTTTTATTCTACTGTCCCATTTCACTCATGTGCTTGTGGGCATCGTCGGAATCGTCTTTCTTTTCCGGTTGCTTCGGCGCTCTGTATTTTGCCCAAGGGTGCGGCGTTTCCTCTGCTTCCATCCACTTGAGCCAGCGGAAATAGTAGGCCCGAAAGCCGTCGATTCTCTCCAGATAATGGTCCTTTGTTTTGTACTGCAAGCGGCAAAAGAACAAGAATAAACACTTCCTGAAATTACAATTTGTGCAAAAAGTGCATGTTTGGTTTCATGTCTTCGAAGCATTTCGAAGCATAACCTTACTACAAGTTAACTAACCCGATCAAAGTGAGGCGGATACTGTGCTGCAAACTCCAGCTGGCGAATGACCACTTCGTTTGGAGGGACTCGGGCGTTTCTCATGTCCTTTAGGATCTCGATCAGGTAGACATAGTCCAGTCTCTTCACGGCAGCATTAATTAAAGTGCTGTAGATGTGTACATTGGGATTTTGGCCGGATTGCTGAAAATAAACAGCTCCAGAGAGTAAGGTAAAAGCATCTCTGGAGAAGTGATGCATTTGCTTCTATAGGTATTGAGACACAGAGCCAGAGGTAAACAAAGGGCATCTTTATGTCTAACTAAGGCCACTTCTCCCTTTGGGAGAAGAAGGGCGGGGCAAAAGCGCATGAAGTAAATAAATAAATAATATGCTGCTACTAGGCCTGGGCAATCCATGGTTCAAAATGGTTCTAAAGTACTTACAAAACTAAAGTTCTGGTGGTGAACACTAGGTGGCACTGGTGCTTTGCTTCTACAGTGTTGCACTAGTTCTGGTGGTGAACACTAGGTGGCGCGGGTGCTTTGCTTCTACAGTGTTGCTAAAGTTCTGGTGGTGAACACTAGGTGGCGCTGGTGCTTTGCTTCTACAGTGTTGCTAAAGTTCTGGTGGTGAGCACTAGGTGGCGCTGGTGCTTTGCTTCTACAGTGTTGCTAAAGTTCTGGTGGTGAACACTAGGGGACGCTCGTGCTTTGCTTCTACAGTGTTGCTAAAGTTCTGGTGGTGGACACTAGGTGGCGCTGGTGCTTTGCTTCTACAGTGTTGCACTAGTTCTGGTGGTGAACACTAGGTGGCGCGGGTGCTTTGCTTCTACAGTGTTGCTAAAGTTCTGGTGGTGAACACTAGGTGGCGCTCGTGCTTTGCTTCTACAGTGTTGCTAAAGTTCTGGTGGTGAACACTAGGTGGCGCTGGTGCTTTGCTTCTACAGTGTTGCTAAAGTTCTGGTGGTGAACACTAGGTGGCGCTGGTGCTTTGCTTCTACAGTGTTGCACTAGTTCTGGTGGTGAACACTAGGTGGCGCGGGTGCTTTGCTTCTACAGTGTTGCTAAAGTTCTGGTGGTGAACACTAGGTGGCGCGGGTGCTTTGCTTCTACAGTGTTGCACTAGTTCTGGTGGTGAACACTAGGTGGCGCTGGTGCTTTGCTTCTACAGTGTTGCACTAGTTCTGGTGGTGAACACTAGGTGGCGCGGGTGCTTTGCTTCTACAGTGTTGCTAAAGTTCTGGTGGTGAACACTAGGTGGCGCCGTGCTTTGCTTCTACAGTGTTGCTAAAGTTCTGGTGGTGAACACTAGGTGGCGCTGGTGCTTTGCTTCTACAGTGTTGCTAAAGTTCTGGTGGTGAACACTAGGGGACGCTCGTGCTTTGCTTCCACAGTGTTGCTAAAGTTCTGGTGGTGAACACTAGGTGGCGCTGGTGCTTTGCTTCTACAGTGTTGCTGAAGTTCTGGTGGTGAACACTAGGTGGCGCTCGTGCTTTGCTTCTACAGTGTTGCTAAAGTTCTGGTGGTGAACACTAGGGGACGCTCGTGCTTTGCTTCTACAGTGTTGCTGAAGTTCTGGTGGTGAACACTAGGTGGCGCTGGTGCTTTGCTTCTACAGTGTTCCTAAAGTTCTGGTGGTGAGCACTAGGTGGCGCTGGTGCTTTGCTTCTACAGTGTTCCTAAAGTTCTGGTGGTGAACACTAGGTGGCGCTGGTGCTTTGCTTCTACAGTGTTCCTAAAGTTCTGGTGGTGAACACTAGGTGGCGCTCGTGCTTTGCTTCTACAGTGTTGCTAAAGTTCTGGTGGTGAACACTAGGTGGCACTGGTGCTTTGCTTCTACAGTGTTCCTAAAGTTCTGGTGGTGAACACTAGGGGACGCTCGTGCTTTGCTTCTACAGTGTTGCTGAAGTTCTGGTGGTGAACACTAGGTGGCGCTCGTGCTTTGCTTCTACAGTGTTCCTAAAGTTCTGGTGGTGAACACTAGGGGACGCTCGTGCTTTGCTTCTACAGTGTTCCTAAAGTTCTGGTGGTGAACACTAGGTGGCGCTGGTGCTTTGCTTCTACAGTGTTCCTAAAGTTCTGGTGGTGAACACTAGGTGGCGCTCGTGCTTTGCTTCTACAGTGTTCCTAAAGTTCTGGTGGTGAACACTAGGTGGCGCTCGTGCTTTGCTTCTACAGTGTTCCTAAAGTTCTGGTGGTGAACACTAGGGGACGCTCGTGCTTTGCTTCTACAGTGTTCCTAAAGTTCTGGTGGTGAACACTAGGTGGCGCTCGTGCTTTGCTTCTACAGTGTTGCTAAAGTTCTGGTGGTGAACACTAGGTGGCGCTCGTGCTTTGCTTCTACAGTGTTCCTAAAGTTCTGGTGGTGAACACTAGGTGGCGCTGGTGCTTTGCTTCTACAGTGTTGCTAAAGTTCTGGTGGTGAACACTAGGGGGCGCTGGTGCTTTGCTTCTACAGTGTTCCTAAAGTTCTGGTGGTGAACACTGGGTGGCGCCGTGCTTTGCTTCTACAGTGTTGCTAAAGTTCTGGTGGTGAACACTAGGTGGCGCTGGTGCTTTGCTTCTACAGTGTTCCTAAAGTTCTGGTGGTGAACACTAGGTGACGCTCGTGCTTTGCTTCTACAGTGTTGCTGAAGTTCTGGTGGTGAACACTAGGGGACGCTCGTGCTTTGCTTCTACAGTGTTGCTAAAGTTCTGGTGGTGAACACTAGGGGACGCTCGTGCTTTGCTTCTACAGTGTTGCTGAAGTTCTGGTGGTGAACACTAGGTGGCGCTGGTGCTTTGCTTCTACAGTGTTGCTGAAGTTCTGGTGGTGAACACTAGGTGGCGCTCGTGCTTTGCTTCTACAGTGTTTCTAAAGTTCTGGTGGTGAACACTAGGTGGCGCTGGTGCTTTGCTTCTACAGTGTTGCTAAAGTTCTGGTGGTGAACACTAGGTGGCGCTGGTGCCTTTGCTTCTACAGTGTTGCTAAAGTTCTGGTGGTGAACACTAGGTGGCGCTCGTGCTTTGCTTCTACAGTGTTGCTAAAGTTCTGGTGGTGAACACTAGGGGACGCTCGTGCTTTGCTTCTACAGTGTTGCTAAAGTTCTGGTGGTGAACACTAGGTGGCGCTCGTGCTTTGCTTCTACAGTGTTCCTAAAGTTCTGGTGGTGAACACTAGGTGGCGCTGGTGCTTTGCTTCTACAGTGTTGCTAAAGTTCTGGTGGAGAACACTAGGTGGCGCTGGTGCTTTGCTTCTACAGTGTTGCTAAAGTTCTGGTGGTGAACACTAGGTGGCGCTGGTGCTTTGTTTCTACAGTGTTGCTAAAGTTTTGGTGGTAAACATTTCAGAACTCTAACAAAACTTCCCATCCCTTCTGTCTCTCCATCTCTCTCTCTTTCTTCTTTCCCTCCCTCCCTCCCTTTATCACCTTATTTTTCCAGTGACATCACTGGAGGACACTTCACCTAGCAAGAGCCAGTCCTTCAACTAGCCACAGCCATCTACTTAGGTTCTTTTCTTTCCCTCTGCTCTGGTCCCAAAGCCAAGTTGAGAAAAGTATCCATGTTGTGTGTGTGTGTGTGAATACAATGGAAGCTCCAAGCCACCCAATCCAGATCTGTTGGTACCTTCATATCCGAAAGTAACTGCAGTCCGTCCTTCTGCTTGCGGCAGGCGATGGCCAAGTTACAAAAGGTCTGCAAGTTGGGCGACAGTCCTTTCTTCCGCAGCACTGGCATCAAGCTCTGTAATAGATGAAGACAGATTGACGGAGCCGTAAATATTCCGTGCTGAAACGATGTGCTGAAACGATGTACCGAACCAGGCTTTGAATGATTGCAATGAAACAAGTTGACCAAGTACATACTATGAGAACATACGATGAGAAAAGGACTCTGGGACACTTCAGACCTGGCTCTGCAAAAGGCACGCTCAGGACTCTGGGAAGGAAGAGAAGGCGGAAGGAAGGAAGGAAGGAAGGAAGGAAGGAAGGAAGGAAGGAAGGAAGGAAGGAAGGGGGAAAGAAAGACAGAGGAAATAAAGGAGGGAGGGGGGAGGAAGGAAGAAAAGAAGAACGAAGTATGGAAAAGGAAGGAAAGAAAAGCAGGAGAGAGACAAGGAGGGGAAAAGAAAGAAGGAAATGGGAAGGAAGGAGAGGAGAGGAAAGGGAGTGAGGAAAAAGTAAAATAATGAAGGGAAAAGAAGAAAAGAAAGCAGGGGAGAGAGGAAAGTGAAAAGAAAGGAAGGAGAAGGAAAGGAAGACTCGGGAGAAAAGAATAGAAGAGGAAGGAAGAGGGAGGGAGAATGGAGGAAAAAAGGAATGGGAGAAGGAAAGGGTGAAGGGGAGAAAGAAAGGAAGAGGGAGAATGGAGGAAAGAAGGAAGGGGAGAGAAAGAGGGAAAAGGAAGGACAGAAGGAGAAGGAAAGGGTGAAGGGGAGAAAGAAAGGAAGGAAGACGAAGGAAGGAAGGAGGAGAGTGGAGGAAAGAAGGAAGGTAGAGATGGAGGGAATAGGAAAGAGAAGGAGAAGGAAAGATTGAAGGGGAGAAAGAAAGAGAGGAAGGAAGGAAGAGGGAGAATGGAGGAAAGAAGGAAGGACAGAAGGAGAAGGAAAGGGTGAAGGGGAGAAAGAAAGGAAGGAAGATGAAGGAAGGAAGGAGGAGAGTGGAGGAAAGAAGGAAGGGGAGAGAAAGAGGGAAAAGGAAGGACAGAAGGAGAAGGAAAGGGTGAAGGGGAGAAAGAAAGGAAGACGAAGGAAGGAAGGAAGGAGGAGAGTGGAGGAAAGAAGGAAGGTAGAGATGGAGGGAATAGGAAAGAGAGAAGGAGAAGGAAAGAGTGAAGGGGAGAAAGAAAGAAAGAAAGAAAGAGGAAGGAAGGAAGGAAGAGGGAGAATGGAGGAAAGAAGGGGAGAGAAGGAGGGAAAAGGAAGGAGAGAAGGAGAAGGAAAGAGTGAAGGGGAGAAAGGAAGGAAGGAAGGAAGGAAGAGGGAGAATGGAGGAAAGAAGGAAGAGGAGAGAGGGAGGGAAAAGGAAGAAGAAAAGGGTGAAGGGGAGGAAGGAAGGAAGGAAGGAAGAGGGAGAATGCAGAAAATAAGGAAGAGGAGAGAGGGAGGGAAAAGGAAGGAGAGAAGGAGAAGGAAAGGGTGAAGGGGGAGAAAGGAAGGAAGAGGGAGAATGGAGGAAAGAACGAAGGGAGAGAGGGAGGGAATAATGAGAAGGGTGAAGGGGAAAAGAGGGCGCAGGACCCTGAAAGCAGCAAGGGATGAGGAAGAGGCAGCGATGGCGGTGCGGAAGCGGCAGTTGCGTCGCATTTGCGTCACTCCTCCCCGCTGCATGCTGGGAAACCGAGGCCCGGGCTGCTCTGGAGAGCCAGATGCAATCATGAAAAGAGCCACGTCTGGCTCCCGAACCATGGGTTCGCTACCCCTGATCTAAAGGAAGGCAAGAAGCAATCCCCCGGTGTAGAGACCACGTCCTTGCCCTTCTCTGGGTATTTACAGACCGGGTGCGACGCCACAACCTTTCCCGGAGGCCGTTTCGTCTTATGGGCTTCTTCAGAGGCTTGTCTAGATGGGCGTCCTCAAATGAGTCAAGTCTTAGTGAGCGTTTCATTCCGTCCTCCATGCAATTTGAAACGCTCACTAAGACTTGACTCATTTGAGGACGCCCATCTAGACAAGCCTCTGAAGAAGTCCATAAGACGAAACGGCCTCACACCGGCTCGGGGGTGAGCTCCTGCCGTCAGGCAACCTCCCCCCCCCCCCCCCACTCTCACTACGGTGAGACGAACGTGGGGCAGCTTTTCCCTCCGCTGCACTGGCAGCTTGGTTATTTTCATAGACACTAGCCCAGCTAGATTTAAACTACAAGGACCATACTCCCTCGCGGCAAGCCACTGCAGCGACGCCGCGCCTGCGCACCACTTACATCTTTCGGAGCTAGCGTCACCATTGACTACAGCGACCAGCTAACCTTGCGGTTCCATCCCTTTTGAACCAACGCATGCGCATTGCATGCTTAAGGACACTTTAGCGGTTACTGAGTCCTTCCCCGTCCTATTACGGGCTTCTTTCCTGGTTCCCTGCCAGATTACATCCCCTAATACAGAGATTCCTTCTTTAACAGGGACTCAGGACGTGAGTTAGCATATTGTGTTGTCTCACCCATAGAATACTATACTTTATTTCATGATTTCATGTATTTGTATTATCTACCGCATAAACTGTAATGAGCCTTGATGCTACTTCTCAATGAGAAGTTAGCCACTGTGTAAAATCGCTGTACTTACCGTATTTTTCGCACCATAAGACGCACCGGATGATAAGACGCACCTAGATTTTAGAGGAGGAAAATAGGAAAAATATTTTCGCTCCCTCTAAAATCTAGGTTAGTCTTATCAGCAGGTGCGTCTTCTCAGAGGGCTCGCTGGTTCTGCTGCCTCCTTTTCCCTTCCCCCACCCTTTCCTTGAGGGAAGAAAAGGTGGGGAAGGAAAAGGAGGGGGCGGAGCGAACCGCGTCCAGCTCTGACGCGACGCGGTTCGCCCGCCTCTGCCTCCTTTTTATTCCTCCCCCTTTTCCTTGAGGGCGGGAGAAGCAAAAGGAGGCGGAGGGAGAGCGAACCGCGTCGCGTCAGCTGTAACGCGAGCGGTTCGCTCCGCCGCTTTCCCTTTTGCTTCCTCCGCCCTTTCCTTGAGGGCGGGAAGCAAAAGGAGGCGGAGGGAGAGCGTCGTTGTCGTCAGCTGTGACGCGAGCGGTTCGCTCCATCCGCGCCTCTTCCTTTTGCTTCCCTCCGCCCTTTCCTTGAGGGCGGGGAAGCAAAAGGAGGCGGAGGGAGAGCGAACCGCTGTCGCGTCAGCTGTGACGCGAGCGGTCCGCCTCCGCCTCCTTTTGCTTCCCTCCGCCCTTTCCTGAGGGCGGGGAAGCAAAAGGAGGCGGAGGGAGAGCGAACTCGCGTCGCGTCAGCTGTGACGCGACGCAGTTCGCTCGCCTCCTTTGCTTCCCTCCGCCCTTTCCTTGAGGGCGGGGGAAGCAAAAGGAGGCGGAGGGGAGAGCGAACCGCGTCGCGTCAGCTGTGACGCAACGCGGTTCGCTCCGCCTCCGCCTCCTTTTGCTTCCCTCCGCCCTTTCCTTGAGGGAAGCAAAGGTGGGGGGAAGCAAAAGGAGGCAGATGGCGAGCGAACCAGCGTCCCTCCGCCGCCGCAACGGACCAGAGAAGAGGAGAGGCGGCGACAGGGTGAGTATATCGCCGCCCTCCCTGCTCCAGCGCCCCCCCCAGTATATTCGCACCCTAAGACACTGCTGATTTTTCCTCCCACTTTGGGAGGAAAAAAGGCGTCTTATGGTGCGAAAAATACGGTATATACAAATCATTGTTCCCACTGTGGATTATATATTGTTACAATGTACTAGAGAATAGATACTATTTTTGATAATTGTTGTTTATTGGTTGATTTACTGATACTTCCACCTGAATTGCTTTCAGTATATTTTAAGGTGTAGCCCTCTGCCTTTGCTTCAGGATTGATAGCTCCCCATGGAATTTACAGCTAGTAAATAAATAAACGTACGCATCTGGATCCCAAATAAAACCAGAGATCCTCAGAGGGTTAAATCCTGCCAATGATCCAGATCTGTTCCCACAATATCCAAACCTCCATCGGCACAGCCAGGCTCTTACCTTTGCTCCTTCCAGGTCTGCTGCTTTACTCTTCTTCCTGATCAAGGTATTAAAGAAAGTGATGTCCGCTTTCACGCCGTCCTCCCTCCATCGCTGCCAATAAAGAAGCTTCCGAGGCTGCCGGCTGGACCGCTCGCCAGCAGCGTGTACGCCTTGACGCTCGGTTCCGCCCCGTCGCTCTTCATTTTCTGCAAGAAGCCCTCCATGTTTCCCATCAAAGCGAGCCTGTCGGAGGCCGTGGCCACAGTTCCCAAGGAAACCACGTTTTCGTTTGTTGTTTGCAGATCTAGTAGGTTGGGAAGGTGGCGTGTAACCTCGGCATCTGCTTCCGCCACGCTCGAAGGCAAACAGCTCTCTTCATATGACACCAATTCCTTGGATTTAGTTGCATCTGTTGGATGTGAGGTGCCTCTCGCCTCTGCCTTGGTGCTCGCAACTGTGTTTTCTTCATCCGCCTTCCGACTCTCTTCTGGGAAGATAGATTTTTCCAGTATTTCTATATCCAACGGTGTACAAAACCCGGGGCCGGCTGCTTTTCCTCTCTGGCCCGTTCTCTTCCTCCTCCCGCCGGCCTCCAGCCGTGGAATGGCTGCGCTTTCCCCCGAAGGTCTTAGCAACAGATCCGAAGCCGCGCCGGGATCCCCGAGGCCGCACTCCCTGGCGGCGCTCAGCATCAAGTTGTAGCTGTAGCTGTCGGGTTTGAGGTTCAGCCTCCTCATCTGCTGCCAGACCTGTTTGGGAGCATAGAGCAGGATTGAAGGAACGCACCCCGAATGCTGGATGACCCGTGCATTTCTGCAACATCGGCCAGAATTGGATTCAGAGGAAGCAGAGAAAATAAAATCTATATATATATATTTGTAACGTCCGTGCAATGTCGTATATAGACAACGAAACTATGGCTCGCATAACCACCAAACTCGACAACCGAATGAACCATACCACAAGGTACATACAGCGCCAAAAAACCCGGACCTAAGTACCTCCCAACACTCCAAAAAAACATCCCCAAAAAACTGGCAATGGACCTTCCACCCCGGCTTCTCCGCTGCCAGCGTGAACGTTTAGAACGTTCGCACATGGCAGCCAGAGCGCCTCCTCCGCCTCCTCCTTCGATGTCGCGTGGAAGGAGGAGGGCTGGGAGCAGGACGGAGCCAGCTCCGCCTCCTCCCCCCCCTCCCACCTCCTTCTGCGCCCCTGCCGCCGCCCCAGTCAGGAAGAGCGGCGGGCGGCGGGGTGGGGGCATGGAAGGAGGGGGGCTGGGGAGCAGGACGGAGCCAGCTCCCCCTCCCCCAGCCCCTCCCACCTCCTTCCGTGCCCCTGCCGCCGCCCCAGTCAGGAAGAGCGGCGGCGGCGAGGGGGGGCGTGGAAGGAGGAGGAGCTGGGGGAGCAGGATGGGAGCCAGCTCCCCCCTCCTCCCCAGCCCCTCCCCCTCCTTCCGCGCCCCAGCCGCCGCCCCAGTCAGGAAGAGCGGCGGCGGCCAGGGGGGCGTGGAAGGAGGAGGGGCTGGGGAGCAGGACGGGAGCCAGCTCCCCTCCTCCCAGCCCCCCACCTCCGTGCCCCTGCCGCCCCCCAGTCAGGAAGAGCGGTGGCGGGGGCGTGGAAGGAGGAGGGCTGGGGAGGAGGGACACACCTCCCTCTTCCTCCCCAGCCCCTCCCACCTCCTTCCGAGTACTCCCTTCAGCCAGGCAGGAAGGCACCATGCAAACCCTCCCGACAGATGGCCATCCAGATCCTACTTAATAATCATAATACGCAACCCCCCAGGACTACAACATCCCACCCACCAGAACAACCCACAACGACACAGCCATGACCCACCAAGACCATAACTAATATCAATTCCAACCCTTACATACTCAGACTATCTCGCATCTCCTAAATAGGGCACAGCAACGCCTGCCGGGTACAGCTAGTTGGAATATATTTTTAAAGAATTACCGTATATACTCGAAGGTAAGCCGTGTTTTACAACCTGTTTTTGAGCTAAAAAAAAAAAAATCTCCCTCGGCCTCCCAGCGGAGCCGGGAGGCCATTGCTTGCAATATAGCAGGGGTCGGGAACCTATGGCTCGGGAGCCAGATGTGGCTCTTTTCATGATTCCACCTGGCTCTCCAGAGCAGCTCAGTTCTCGGTTTCCCAGCACGCAGCGGGGCGGAGTGACGCAAAGGCGCCGCGACTGCTGCTTCCGCGCTGCCATTGCTGCCTCTTCCTCATTCCCCGCTGCTCTCGGGAGGCCTGCACTGTCTTCTCCCCCTTCACCCTTCTTCTTCTCTCCTTCCTTTTCCCTCCCTCTCTCCCTTTCCTTCTTTCCTCCATTCTCCCTCTTCCTTCCTCTCTCTTCCTTCCTTTCTCCCCCTTCACCCTTTCCTTCTCCTTCTCTCCTTACTTTCCCTCCCTCTCTCCCTTCCTTCTTTCCTCCATTCTCCCTCTTCCTTCCTTCCTTCCTTCCCCTTTCTCCCCTTCACCCTTTCCTTCTCCTTCTCTCCTTACTTTCCCTCCCTCTCCCCTTCCTTCTTTCCTCCATTCTCCCTCTTCCTTCCTTCCTTCCTTCCTTCCTTTTCCTTCCTTTCTCCCCTTCACCCTTTCCTTCTCCTTCACTTCTTTCCCTCCCTCTCCCCTTCCTTCTTTCCTCCATTCTCCCTCTTCCTTCCTTCCTTCCTTCCTTCCTTCCTTTTCGTTCCTTTCTCCCCTTCACCCTTTCCTTCTCCTTCTCTCCTTACTTTCCCTCCCTCTCTCCCCTTCCTTCTTTCCTCCATTCTCCCTCCTCTTCCTTCCTTCCTCTTCCTTCCTTTCTCCCCTTCACCCTTTCCTTCTCCTTCTCTCCTTACTTTCCCTCCCTCTCTCCCCTTCCTTCTTTCCTCCATTCTCCCTCTTCCTTCCTTCCTTCCTTCCTTCCTTTTCGTTCCTTTCTCCCCTTCACCCTTTCCTTCTCCTTCTCTCCTTACTTTCCCTCCCTCTCCCCTTCCTTCTTTCCTCCATTCTCCCTCTTCCTTCCTCCCTCTTCCTTCCTTTCTCCCCTTCACCCTTTCCTTCTCCTTCTCTCCTTACTTTCCCTCAGCCTCTCTCCCCTTCCTTCTTTCCTCCATTCTCCCTCTTCCTTCCTCCCTCTTCCTTCCTTTCTCCCCTTCACCCTTTCCTTCTCCTTCTCTCCTTACTTTCCCTCCCTCTCTCCCCTTCCTTCTTTCCTCCATTCTCCCTCTTCCTTCCTTCCTCTTCCTTCCTTCCTCCCCTTCACCCTTTCCTTCTCTCCTTCAATTTCCCTCCCTCTCTCCCCTTCCTTTCCTCCATTCTCCATCTTCCTTCCTTTCTCCCCTTCACCCTTTCCTTCTCATTCTCTTTCCTTTTCCTTCCCTCTCTCCCCTTCCTTCTTTCCTCCATTCTCCCTCTTCCTTCCTTTCTCTTCCTTCCTTCCTTCCCCTTCACCCTTTCATTCTCTCCTTCCTTTTCTCTCCCGCTCCCCTTCCTTCTTTCCTCCATTCTCCCTCTTCCTTCCTTCCTCCCCTTCACCCTTTCCTTCTCCTTCCTTCTTTCCTCCATTCTACCTCTTCCTTCCTTTCTCCCCTTCACCCTTTCCTTCTCCTTCTCTCCTTACTTTCCCTCCCTCTCTCCCCTTCCTTCTTTCCTCCATTCTCCCTCTTCCTTCCTTCCTCTTCTTCCTTTCTCCCCTTCACCCTTTACCCTTTCCTTCTCTCCTTCACTTTCCCTCCCTCTCTCCCTTCCTTCTTTCCTCCATTCTCCCTCTCTCCCCCCTTCCTTCCTTCCTTCCTTCCTCTTCCTTCCTTTCTCCCCTTTCACCTTTTCCTTCTCCTTCTCTTTTCTTTCCCTCCCTCTCTCCTTTCCTTCTTTCCCCATTCTCCTCTTCCTTCCTTTCCTCTTCCTTCCTTCCTCCCTTCACCCTTTCCTTCTCTCCTTCAATTTCCCTCCCTCTCTCCCCTTCCTTTCCTCCATTCTCCATCTTCCTTCCTTTCTCCCCTTCACCCTTTCCTTCTCATTCTCTTTCCTTTTCCTTCCCTCTCTCCCCTTCCTTCTTTCCTCCATTCTCCCTCTTCCTTCCTCCCCTTCACCCTTTCCTTCTCTCCTTCAATTTCCCTCCCTCTCTCCCCTTCCTTTCCTCCATTCTCCATCTTCCTTCCTTTCTCCCCTTCACCCTTTCCTTCTCATTCTCTTTCCTTTTCCTTCCCTCTCTCCCCTTCCTTCTTTCCTCCATTCTCCCTCTTCCTTCCTTTCTCTTCCTTCCTCCCCTTCACCCTTTCCTTCTCCTTCCTTCTTTCCTCCATTCTCCCTCTTCCTTCCTTTTTCCCCTTCACCCTTTCCTTCTCCTTCTCTCCTCCCCTTTCCCTCCCTCTCTCCCCTTTCTTTCTTTCTTTCTCCCCTTCACTCTTTCCTTCTCCTTCTCTCTTTCCTATTCCCTCCATCTCTACCTTCCTTCTTTCCTCCACTCTCCTCCTTCCTTCCTTTCTCTTCCTTCCTTTCTCCCCTTCACCCTTTCATTCTCTCCTTCCTTTTCTCTCCCGCTCCCCTTCCTTCTTTCCTCCATTCTCCCCCTTCCTTCCTTCCTTCCTCTTCCTTCCTTCCCCTTCACCCTTTCCTTCTTCTTCTCTCCTTCCTTTTCCCTCCCTACCTGGACAAAGAGGTAACTCAACCTCGTCTTCCTCTTTGTCCTCGTGGACCCGGCCTCGCTGCCCCCGGGGGACACCCAGTTCATTGCCCTCATCGTCGGGCAGCTCAAGAGCCGTGGCCTCTTCGACGCCTTCCAGAGGGACTGTCTTGCTGACGTCGACACCAAGGGCCGCCTTGGCCCCGCGCCCTCCTCCCCCTTCCTTCCTTCTTTTTTCTTCCTTTCTTTTTCCCGCTTTATTTCTTTCATTCTTTTTCCTCCTCTCTCCCCCTTTTCCTCCATTCTCCCTCTTCTTTCCGTCTTCTTCCATTCTTTCCTTCTCCCCTTCCTTCTTTCCTCCATTCTCCCTCCCTCTTCCTTCCTTTCTCTTCTATTCTCCCCCCCCCCCGAGTCTTCCTTTCCTTCTCCTTCCTTTCTTTTCACTTCCCCCCTCTCCCCTTCTTTCTTTTCTTCTTTTCCCTTCATTATTTTACTTTTTTCTCACTCCCTTTCCTTCCTTTCCATTTCCTTCTTTCTTTTCCCCTCCTTGTCTCTCTCCTGCTTTTCTTTTCTTCCATTTCCATAGTTCGTTCTTCTTTTCTTTCTTCCTCTCCCCCTCCCTCCTTTATTTCCTCTGTCTGTCTTTCTTTTTTTTTTTCCCCCTTCCGCCTTCTCTTCCTTCCAGAGTCCTGAGCGTGCCTTTTGCAGATCCAGGTCTGAAGTGTCCCCTCATTCTTCCGGGGGAATCCTTTTCTCACCGTATGTACGTATAGACTCACATTTGAGTTGAATTCAGTCTTAATATATATTATATATCATATGGCTCTCACTGAAATAAATTTCCAAATATTTTGCTTTCATGGATCTCTGAGTCAAAAAGGTTCCCGACCCTTGCAATATAGGATATTTATTTATTTACAGTATTTATATTCCGCCCTTCTCGCCCCCCAGGGGACTCAGGGCGGATTACAATGTAGTTAAAGAAAAACGAGCTGGCTGGTAATGAAAGCTAACACAAACAGCAGTGTGTATATGCCAGATGGAATCAGACTCTATAGGCTCAGTGTCATAAATCAAGGAAAACACCCAAAGTATGCAAAATATGTCTCTATAATATCACATTGGTGTCAATGAATGCATGGTATATCACATTAAACATACAATGATAAACAATGAAGGCGCCCGATGCAAAACGCTCCCAAAAGTACTTGCCCTATGGCGAATAGTTGCTGGAAGAGGGTCCATAGATTTTCTAGCCTAATTAGATGCTCACTGATGTCCCTTTTAACAACAAAAGTCTAGATTCAGCATTCTGTTCCCATTGTGTCCACATGAATCACACACCTGCCTCTTTAAGAGTCAGAATCCTGGAGAAGGTTAATCCAAATCCTCAAAGGGACATCAGTGAGCATCTAATTAGGCTAGAAAATCTATGGACCCTCCGCCTAAACACAGAATGGCCAGCTGGCTTCAATGATCCAATTTGTATCAGCTCTATGTTGATATAAACTGTAGGTTCCTCTTACTCAGTACCTTTGGGTCACCCTAATCCACATGGAGCAGGGTTATGTGCATCTCTCTACCTGATATGGTATGTATTGTACTTTATATTGTTATCCTTGGCTGTGTATTTGTGTATTTAATGTACTTGGTGGATATTGATTCCTGTTAATGTTTATATTCATAGTGACTGCTGCTTGGTATAGCTACAAGAGCCTTGAAAAAGGAGCCTATGGGGCCTTCCGAAACGGTTAAAAAAACCGCGGAAAATACATAGCATCAGCTGGCCGTCGGCTCTGCTAAACCTCCAAGCCTTCATGTGAAGAAGAAGCCACACCGCCTCTTCCTCCATGCTTAGACTGGGGAAAATTTTCCCCTTTGGAGCATTGATGCTCTTCATCGGACTGCTTTGTGTTTTGTGAATCCAACCCACCCGCCTGTGATCCCATCATCCCCTCCCGCGTCGCTTCCTGGGATTCCCCACAGTGGTTTTCAGCTCACAGAGAGCACCACGAAGACGCGAGACCGCCAGGCCTATTGATAGGACGCCTGGGATTCCCCTCCATTGCACGGGGATTTCCCCATCCATGGTTTCATCTTTCCGGGGAACCCCTCACACCACTCCCAACGTGCTGGCGTCATTGCTACATCATTGAATTGACGACGGCCGCGTCAGGCGCTGCTACGCGTCATCACTCAGCGCCTCCTCTCCCTGCTCGCGCATCGGCCCACGCTGAGCCCGAGCCGCCACCATAAGCTTGGCACAGAGAGCGGACCTTTTCCAGCAACTATTCGCCATAGGGCAAGTACTTTTGGGAGCGTATTGCATCGGGCGCCTTCATTGTTTATCATTGTATGTTTAATGTGATATACCATGCATTCATTGACACCAATGTGATATTATAGAGACATATTTTGCATACTTTGGGTGTTTTCCTTGATTTATGACACTGAGCCTATAGAGTCTGATTCCATCTGGCATATACACACTGCTGTTCGGATTACAATGTACACATACATGGCAAACATTCAATACCATAGACACACAACACATATAGACAGTCAGTCAGAGGCTATTTAACATTCCAACTTCTGGCCACCAGGGGTGCTGTCGCTTCACCGTCCATCTGCAACACTGATGAAGTACTTTCCGCATTCCCCGCATGCTTTTGCAGGAGATGTTTTATGGCTTCGTAAATTTGTTAAGTTAGCCTCCCCACACATAGGTGGTACCTAAATTTCCTACTTGACAGATCCAACTGTTTTTCGAGTTGCAAAGGTCGACAACAAGCTGCACAAAATTGGCCAGAAGCGACAGCTCCCCTGGTGGCCAGAAGTTGTAATGTTAAATAACCTCTGACTGTCTGTCTATATATGTTGTATGTGTATGGCATTGAATGTTTGCCTGTATATGTACATTGTAATCCTGCGGGGTGAGAAGGGCAGAATATAAATACTGTAAGTAAATAAATAAACAAAATTGTTGATCATGTAAAGAAAATCACTTCAGATAATGCAAGATGGAAACTCTGTCGGTTCAGACTATGGCGAAAGAGAATAGGCCCGGATCAACACCTTTTGGCGCCCTAGGCCAGTTTGGCATTACGCCCCGCGCCGCCGTATTAGAGTGGCCTATCCCCATTCCCCCGTTCCCCCTCAGCCCTTCCTCCTCTTCTCCCCGACATCCATCCACTCACCGCTGAGGTTCCTCCCGCACCGGGAACGCGTGCCCGGCGAGGCCAAAGAACCCTGGGCGCATCCTCATTGGCTGCCGCCGCCGCGCCAGTCCTCCTGGTGCTGCTATGCCTTAGCAGCAGCAGGAGAAGCCAGCGTGGCGACAGCAGGCCAAAGAACCCTGGGCGCATCCTCATTGGCTGCCGCCACCGCGCCAGTCATCCTGGTGCTGCTATGCCTTAGCAGCAGCAGGAGAAGCCAGCGTGGCGACAGCAGCCAATGGGGGCGCCCGAGTCGGTGCTTAGCTGCTAAGCGCCGTCCCGGGTGCATCCCCATTGGCTGCTGCCGCCGCACCAGTCCTCCTGGTGCTGCTATGCCTTAGCAGCAGCAGGAGGAGCCAGCGGCGACGGCAGCCAATGGGGCGCCAGTCGGTGCTTAGCTGCTAAGCGCCGCCCGGGCGCATCCCCATTGGCTGCCGGCACCGCGCCAGTCCTCCTGGTGCTATGCCTTAGCAGCAGGAGGAGGAGCCAGCGCAGCAACGGCAGCCAATGGGGCGCCTGAGTCGGTGCTTAGCTGCTAAGAGCCGCCCCGGGCGCATCCCCATTCGCTGCCGCCGCCAAGCCAGTCCTCCTGGTGCTGCTATGCCTTAGCAGCAGCAGGAGGAGCCAGCGGCGACGGCAGCCAAATGGGGCGCCAGTCGGGTGCAGCTACTAGCGCCGCCCGAACGCATCCCATTGGCTGCCACCGCCCGCGCCAGTCCTCCTGGTGCTGCTATGCCTTAGCAGAAGGAGGAGCCAGCGCGACGGCAGCCAATGGGGGCGCCAGTCGGTGCTTAGCTACTAAGCGCCTTCCGGGCACATCCCCATTGGCTGCCGCCGCCGTGCCAGTCCTCCTGGTGATGCTATGCCTTAGCAGCAGCAGGAGGAGCCAGTGCGGCGCCGGCAGCCAATGGGGGCACCCGAGTCGGTGCTTAGCTGCTAAGCGCCGCCCCGGGCGCATCCCCATTCGCTGCCGCCGCCGCACCAGTCCTCCTGATGCTGCTAGGCCTTAGCAAAAGCAGGAGGAGTCAGCGTGGTGACGGCAGCCAATAGGGGCGGCGCTTGAGCCGGGGCTGGCATTACCGGCTAACAAAGGAGGAGGAGGAGGGGGAAGGTCCGTGAATCTGCGCCCCCCGCGATTTACGCCCATAGGCCATGGCCTAGAGTGGCCTTATGGGTAATCCGGGCCTGAAAGAGAAGGCAGTAAACAAACCTGCAAGGCATACCGGAACCCATTCTCTTTGTCTTTGATGCATCCCATGAGGAGGAAATTGAAAGTGTCTGTGGTCACCCGGTGGCCTTTGTTGACGATCTCCTGAAAGCGGGAAGGATAAAAGAAAAGGGCAATTTCATTACGTCTTGTTTTACACTGAAAGTGTGAACAATAATAAAGTTAGCTTCAACAAATCTGAGGAAAATAAACTAAGTGACTGTTTCTCCTTCAAGGAAGTCTCTCCTTCGCAATCTCTGGAAAAGTCTCTTTGAACATGGCGGCAGCGATAACTTACAGGGGATCCACCTCAGCATACTAAATCCTGGGGCAGACCACCAACCAAAATGACACAAAATATATATAGTTAATATGTTTTTAAATGTATTTATACACTCAGTGTGAAACCTGGGTCTGTTTCGATGAACACAACATAGATATCCTGGCAGGAATGGCAGAAACACACACTCAGAAACAACAAATTTCACGGTATCAAAAGTTCATATAATAAGTAGATATACACACACACACACATATATATATACACATAAGTATGAATCAACAATATACAACGAGTCATCGCCCAGGAGGGCTCCTACCCCCAGCACAGGGGGAATCTTACAACCCCTAGCCTCTTTCCTTGACCACTTGTTACAACCCACGGTGCAAACTAGACGCAAGATACCTACAAGACACTAGAGACCTCATCACAAAAAATAGAAGGGTTTAATATGCACGATGGAGACATGCTGATTGTTGCTGATGTCCAGTCATTATACACCAACGTGCCCCTTGACATGGCTAGGACGATCCTGAAGGACACCTTTTGAGTCTCTCTCGAACTCATCTCCGGATATGCCCCCTGTTGAATTCCTTATGGATATAACCGATTATTTTGATTATAATTACTTTAAGTTTGGCAATGACTACTTCTTACAAGTAGGGGGCGTGGCTATGGGGAGTCCTTTTGCTCCCTCGGTAGCAAACTTGTATATGAATTACCTCGAAGAGAAACATATTTTTAGTGCCCCCTCAAATCCATTCACCCAGGCCATTAGGTTTACGGTCGCTACATTGATGATGATGCTTTATTGTTGATTCATACTTATGTGTAAATATATATACTGTATATGTGTATCTACTTATTATATGAACTTTTGATACCGTGAAACTTGTTGTTTCTGAGTGTGTGTTGCTGACTGCAACTCCTCCCCCTTGCTTACTTTAGGAATGGCAGAAAGACACAAACTTCCCACACAGAACTCCCATAACCAAGAGAAAATACTATAAGAGTTTGGTGGGCATTGACCTTGAGTTTGGAAGTTGTAGTTCACCTACACCCAGAGAGCACTGTGGACTCAAACAATGTTGGATCAGGACCACAATTGAAATGAATACTCAATATGCTCAAAGAGGTCGGCCACTTCTTCCAGCTTCTAGAGGAGACCAAGGGGTGGCCTGGTTAAACCCACAAAGGGTAATGTAGCATCAGTCCCACTTAAGGTGATTGACTCTTCAGGCCGTTACTGGATGGCTGCGAGCCAGTAGGTTGAGGGTGAATCCGGCGAAGACGGAGATCTTGTGGCTGGGTCGCCCGGGTGGGGTGGGTGCCCGGCTTCCGACCCTGGGACGGTGCGGCGCTACACCCAGCGCCGTCTGTGAAGAAGAGCCTGGGGTCCACTTGGACTCCCAGCTGACCATGGAGGCCCAGGTCTCCGCGGTCAGCAAGGCTGCTTTTTCCACCTCTGACAGGCAAGGAGGCTGGCCCCCTACCTCTCCCCGGAACGACCTGGCCACGGTGATCCAAGCCACGGTCATCTCAAGGCTAGACTACTGTAAAGCGCTTTACGTTGGCCTTCCTTTGTCGTCGATCCGGAAGCTCAAGCTGGTGCAGAACACTGCCGCCCGGCTCCTGTCTGGCACCCCAGCAGGTTGCCGTATAACACCCGTTTTGCAGGATCTGCACTGGCTGCCTATTGAGCACCGGATCGCCTTCAAAGTGCTGGTCCTTACCTTTAAGGTCTTATACGGCCTGGGGCCAGCGTACCTGAGGGACCGCCTCACTCCATATTGCCCTTCGAGATCACTACGGTCTGAGGATGCCAACTTCCTGGATATACCATCATCGAGGTTGGCACACCTGACATCTACCCGCCGGAGCGTTCTCCGTCATAGCCCCCACGCTGTGGAACGCCCTCCCGGCCGAAACCAGGACCCTGAGGGACCTACTCCCCATTCAGACGGGCCTGCAAAACCCATCTGTTTAGGCAGGCCTTCGGAGAGTAGGTCCGCGCGTTTTAAAATACCACGCTGCTGCACCTGCTGCTGCTCTGTTGTTTTATTGCTCTGTTGTTTTATTGCTCTGTTGTTTTATTGCTCTGTTGTTTTATTGCTCTGTTGTTTTATTGCTGTTTGCTACTGTTTTAATTGGTTTCATGTTTTTAACTCCTTGTTTATTGTGCCATTGGCTCTTGTGAGCCGCCGCGAGCCCCTGGGAGTCGGCAGCATAGAAGCCTCAATAATAAATAAATAAATAAATCTAATGACAATACTGCTGGGGAAGCCGATACCACCATACCCTCTGGCATGAACTGTTCACCATCGGCGATTAAAGCAAGTGACGAACTCTCAGCGTCAAAGAACCCCCATGTGCGTGCCTCCTGGTTCGCAAGAGAGATGACGTTCACCCCAGCCCCTCTCAGGCCGTACTCTGGGAGCGGGAAGTCGCCCCCTTTGTTGGTAGACAACTGCCTCCATAGTGTGTTTGATCCTCATGTTCTCCCCCTTATTTATGTGTTAACCCCTAACTGTAATATGTGTTTCTCTGTTATTATGTTATAATTCAGCTGTAAACCGCTCCGAGCCTCCGGGGAGTGGCGGTATAGAAGTTTGCATTATAAATAAATAAATAAATATGAACGCAGATGGAGTTCAGGGGAAATAGATCTTGCCGTTTGAGAGTTGTAGTTGCTGGGATTTATAGTTCCCCTACAATCAAAGAGCCTTCTGAACCCCGCCAATGATAGAACTGGGCTAAACTTCCCACACAGAACCCCCAGGTGGCTCAATTCCTGAATGGCTCTCTCCCTCTTCCACACCAGAAGGGAAGGCACTCACTCGGTCCGCGGTTGCCAGCCTTCCTTCCTTCTTTCCTGCGGTTCGAAAGAAGAAGCCGGTGGGCCTGCCTCGGACTGCGCGTTACGCTTCCGCTTCCGTTCCCCGCCCTCCCTCGATTGGAGGCTGGCTGGCTGGGGAAACGGCCGAAGGAGGCGGCGCCCCGGCCCCTTCTTCTTCACCACCGCCCGGCCCTTCTTCCTCCCCCCCCCCCCCAAGCAGCAGCAGCAGGAGTTCGGCAGGAGGGGGAAGAAAGGGGGAAAGAGAGGTTTCCCCGCGGCACACCAGGTGATTGCTCACGGCACACTAGTGTGCCGTGGAACAGCGGTTGAGAAACACTGATGTAGGATATAGTTTCATAAATTGTTATTGATGTCACCTCAAGGGGCCAGGGGACAGTTCCACCTTGTTTCCTGCATGTCATCAGTTGGGGATCCCTCCCCCCAGCCCTTTTCCTCCCCTCAGCCACTTAAGCAGGAAAGGGCCTCAGGCTGTTAGGGATGGTGGGAGTTGGAGTCCAAAGCACCCAGAGGGCCGAAGTTTTCCCATGCCTGTTTCAGGGACCTTAAAGTGGTGAGCCTCCTTCCAACATTGGGATTCTGGATAGAAAACAAACAACAACATAACATAACATTGTTTGAGTCCACAGTGCTCTCTGGGTGTAGGTGAACTACAACTTCCAAACTCAAGGTCAATTCCCAAGCAAACCCTTTCAGTACTTTCTGTTGGTAATGAGAGTTCAATATGCCAAGTTTGGTTCAATTCCATTGTTGCAAGAGTTCAGGATGCTCTTTGATTGTGTGTTAACTATAAATCCCATAAAACTGTAACTCCCAAATGTCATAGTCTATTTCCCCCAAACTCCATCTGTGTTCACATTTGGGCATATTGAGTATTCATGCCAACTCTGGTCCTGATCCAACATTGTTTCAGTCCACAGTGCTCTCTGGATATAGGTGAACTACAACTCCAAAACTCAAGGTCAATTCCCAAGCAAACCCTTTCAGTACTTTCGGTTGGTAATGAGAGTTCAATATGCCAAGTTTGGTTCAATTCCATTGTTGCAAGAGTTCAGGATGCTCTTTGATTGTGTGTTAACTATAAATCCCAGAAACTGTAACTCCCAAATGTCATAGTCAATTTCCCCCAAACTCCATCTGTGTTCACATTTGGGCATATTGAGTATTCATGCCAACTCTGGTCCTGATCCAACATTGTTTCAGTCCACAGTGCTCTCTGGATATAGGTGAACTACAACTCCAAAACTCAAGGTCAATGCCCACCAAACTCTTATAGCATTTTATCTTGGTTATGGGGGTTCTGTGTGGGAAGTTTGTGTCTTTCTGCCATTCCTGCCAGGATATCTATGTTGCGTTCATCAAAACAGGCCCAGGTTTCACACTGAGTGAATAAAGACATTTAAAAACATATTAACTATATGTATGACTGTGTTAGAGTGTCATTTTGTGTCATTTTGCTTGGTGGTGTGCCCCAGGAGTTTGTAAATGGAAAAAATGTGCCGCGGCTCAAAAAAGGTTGGGAAACACTGCGTTGGAGGATGGCAGCTGTCCACAGCGGAACCCAAGGCAACAAAGAAAAAAAGTAATTCAAAGAAGACAATTTCAGAATGCCAAAAGTTTCTCATTACCTTCAAGATCTCGAAGCACATCTGGAGGTCTGAGCAGAGGGCGCAAGCTTTCAAGAGGGCACGGTAGGTGATGAGGCTCAGCTCAATGTTTCTGCTCAGCAGCTGCTGCCGTAACTTCAGGGCCGCTTGCAGGGCCGCATCCTTCCAGGGCGACTCAGCGCAGGCGTTGAACAGGGCGGTGTACGTGGCATCGGAGGGCTCCAAGGCGCGCTTTTTCATCTACCTCCCAGCAAAGCAATAGCACACGAAAGACTTCATGAAAACACTCAAACAAAGCCTTGCATACTTTAACAGTATTGCTTAGGCACATTATTTTATCTATATATATAAAAGGGAAGTGGTCGTGCAACGGGGCAAATGCACGCCAAAACTACATTTCCCACACACACAACAAAACCCAGGGCCACTCATCCCCACCCCGAGGTACATCACCCACCCACTAAAACACCCCAAAAACCAACACAACACCCCCAAAACATCCCCCAAAACAACATTGACACGCATGCGCAAACAACCCCACACACAAACATGGCCGCCAGAAAACCATCACAATAACCCGCATGCGCAACATCCGACCGGCCCTGTGCCACCGCCACCAAGCACAACACCACCGCTACCTTCACAGCCTCCTTCGCCGCCTCCACGCCGCTTCCCGCATGCTAACCAACACAGGACACCGCCACGATGCCGCCCGCACGACCCTACACCGGGAGAGCCAGCAAAACGGCGGACAACGCCGTAGCCACGGGACTACAACTCCCAGAAGGCTCCACGCGGCTCACTCGGAAGAAGGGCAGAGACAGGACCAGAAATACGCCAGAGCAGCTGCGCTGAGCCTTCTGGGAGGCGGAGGCGAGGGGTGAGCCTCCATAACACTGCCGCCCGACGGGCCGTGCCGGGTCTTCCGCCCCTTCTCGCTATCCTCCGCCCCTCTCTTCCGCTGCCCGGGAGGAGGCCGCAGGGAAAGAGATACCCGGTTCCCTTCGACCTCCTCTTCGGTCACCAGAAAAGAGAGGCGTCAGAGGCCTCTCCTCCGCCGCCCACCGCCTCCCTTCCGCTGCCCGGGGATGGGGCCGGGGGGGAAGCCGCGCCATCTCTAGCCCTGCGGCCTCCTCCTCGGACAGCGGAAAGGAGGCGGCGGGCGGCGGAGGAGAGCCCTCTGCCGCCTCTCTTCCACAGCCCAAGAAGGAGGCCACAGGGAGAGGGGTTTCCCGGTTCCCCTTCGGCCTCCTCTTCGGCCACCGGAATATACAAAAAAACATATATCTACACACCAATACATACACATCCACACTAATACATACACATATATACACACACATATCACATTACCATATATACACATACATACATATACATACACAAACACACAAATATACACACACAGTCAAACAAAAAAACCCACAAACAAATACACACACATACATACACACATACCAAAAACTACATACACACACACACAAATACACACACACACATATACACAAAAACAACCAAAACACATGAACACACATACACACATACACAAAAAAACCCCACACATACAACTACAAACACACACACACACATATCTACACACAACAAACATGCTCACATCATTTCCACAACTTACATACCCAGACTTCCTCACATCACCAACATAGGGCACAGCAACGCGTGCCGGGTACAGCTAGTTTTTCTGATAAATTTTTGTAATTGTTTTGTGTGTGTGTGGAAGATCTGGTTGGAATGCACACACCCCAATCATGCCATGAGAACTTCCACTCCAGATGCAGATAGTATCATTATACTACACCAATTTCAATCTGATCTACATACATTGTATTTCCAGTTCCATTTCACCCACAACACTGTACAACTGTGGAATGGGCACTGAAGCATTCCGCGATACCAAAAACCTGCAATGCCTGCTATGGAATCATGGGAGTTGTACTTTGGTCGCCTTGGTGGGTGACCTCCACAGAGAACTAGACAAGGGGGGCGTGTGCATGTTAGTCCTCTTAGACCAGGCTGTGGCACATCTAGTTAGTAAATCTTATACACAGAGTAAGGCTCTAATGCTAACAGCATTCAAACACGCTATGGAAGCTAGCAAAGAATAAAGTATGCAAAATTGTGTCTTTCACTTTTTATATATAAAAGTATCAAAGTATACCATTCAGGTATGGTGCAAGGTGTAGGTATATTTCACTATATAATTTCACAGTGTTCACATAATACATTCACATGTGTGACCATATATCAATCATTCATAGTATGCATATAACAATATCACAAAGTGGATATCACAGTGTTAAGATCACATAAATCCTAAAGCAAGGTACTGGTGTAACTATAACAGAACCAACAGTATAAACCTGTATTTCCACCGTAGGGTAAGTTCACTCCTAATGTTGGCATGTAGTGTGGCTGGGAAGATCCCTGGATGTAAACAATGAACTGCTTCACCGCCTGGGAAACAAACGCCGCTTGGCTGGAGTTCAGTATAGCTGCTAAATGCTGGCGTCTGTCCTCCGCTGGGGTGGCAGAATGGGGGTGGGCTAGGAGGCTGTGGTTCTGTGGATCCAGAGATGTTCGAGGAGTCCTACGCGGTTCGCCTGACGGTTTACTGTGCAGAGCTCGAACCGTTTCGGGGGGGCTCCTGGGTGGTGGATGGAGCCCGCGGCTTCTTCAGAGGCTGCACCGGCGTTCACCACATGGTCAAGCTTGCTCACCATGGACTGGATGTGAAAATATTCCTCCTGCAGCGACGCAAGCCTCCTCAGCGGGGACATGCCCATGTGGCGAACGCCGGTGCAGCCTCTGAAGAAGCTGCGGGCTCCATCCACCACCCAGGAGCCCCCGAAACGGTTCGAGCTCTGCACAGTAAACCGTCAGGCGAACCCGCGTGGGACTCCTCAACATCTCTGGATCCACAGAACCACAGCCTCCTAACCCACCCCATTCTGCCACCCCAGCGGAGGACAGACGCCCAGCATTTAGCAGCTATACTGAACTCCAGCCAAGCGGCGTTTGCTTCCCAGGCGGTGAAGCAGTTCATTGTTTACATCCAGGGATCTTCCCAGCCACACTACATGCCAACATTAGGAGTGAACTTACCCTCAGGGGCGGTCTTTGCCATTACGCGGCCTACGCGGCCGCGTAGAGCACCATCTTGGACGCTCCGGGGTGGGGCGCCATTGTGAGGCGCCGCAGCGCCGCCCGCCGTGCTGCTGCGCTGCGCTCTGCGGTTTCGCGCGCATGCGCAGTGCCTACGGACCTCGAGAGGTACTGCGCATGTGCGCTCCGCAATTTCGCGCGCACGCGCAGTGCCTACAGACCTCAAAATAGGTCTGTAGGCACTGCGCATGCGCGCGAAACCGGGGAGCGCAGCGCAGCAGCAGGGCGGGCGACGCTGCGGCGCCTCAATGGAGCGCACATTGGGAGCGCCGGGCGCCAAAATAATGTTCGCTTACCCCCGGGAGAGCTCGGACCGCCCCTGCTTACCCTACGGTGGAAATACAGGTTTTATACTGTTGGTTCTGTTATAGTTACACCAGTACCTTGCTTTTAGAACTTATGTGATATTAACACTGTGATATCCACTTTGTGATATTGTTATATGCAGACTATGAATGATTGAGATATGGTCACACATGTGAATGTATTATGTGAACACCGTGAAATTATATAGTGAAATATACCTACACCTTGCACCATACCCGAATGGTATACTTTGATACTTTTTTATATAAAAGTGAAAGACACAATTTTGCATACTTTATTCTTTGCTAGCTTTCATAGCGTGTTTGAACATCTAGTTAGTAGCCATCTGCATTAAATCACTACTGACCGAGAGGTCATGAGTTCAAAGCCAGCCCGGGTCGGAGTAAGCTCCTGACCATTAATAGTCTAGCTCAGGGCTGTCCAACTGGCGGCCCGGGGGCCGTATAAGGCCCCCAAGCCCCTTCCCTACAGCCCCCTAAGCTTTTTATAAAAATAAAAAATTGAAAAATAAAATAAATAATAAAAATTTTTAAAAAAATACCTACTTCCGGGTTTGGAGCAAGTATCGCGAGAATACGCAATCCACACGGGATTTCGCTGTCAACGCACGATCACGCCGGCGGTGACAGTGAAATCCCATGTGGATTGCGTATTCTCGCGGTACTCTTCGGCTACTCTACGACTGGATCGCTGAGGCCCACAGACGCGATTAGGACCTTCTTCGACTCAGTCGGTCGTCGCCTCTCTCATCGTCCGGGTACTCCTGGATCCTGCGCGTTTGGAAAAGGTAGGCCGAAGCAGGGGGCTCCTCAGGGGGCTCCTCAATCCCTCCCCCCATCTCCCCTCATGTATTAAATATAAAATTAAATATATTTAAAGATGAAATAAGGGAGATGGGATGCATTAAAAATAAGGGGAGGGGAGGATGGAATTAAATATATTTAATATTAAATTAAAATAAGGGGAGAGGGAGGATGGAATTAAATATATTTAATATTAAATTAAAATAAGGGGGCGGGAGAGGGGGCAGAGCCGGGGCGGTGAGGCGGAGCCGGGGGCAAAGCCAGGGCGGGGCAAATCCTGCAGCCCCAGGGTCACCCCCAGGGTGACCGAATTCAGGCCCCTGGGCCGGTAGAAGTTGGACAGCCCTGGTCTAGCTTACTGTCGACCTATGCAGCCGGAAATAGTTTCACCTGTCAAGTAGGAAATTTAGGTACTGCATTATGCAGGGAGGCTAATTTAACTAATTTACGACACCATAAAACCTTCCAGGAGTGTGCAGAAGAATAAGGAAGTACTCCATCAAGGACTCAGTGTCACAAGAGGACGGTGAAGCGGCAGCTCCCCCTGTGGCCAGAATCGAGCATACCCCACTGAAGCCGGAAAGCTGGAGTGTTCATTGCCTCTGTGTCTGTCTATATATGTTGTATGTCCGATGGTTCTGAATGTTTGCCATGTACATGTGCATTGTCCCTTTGGGGAGATGGTGGCAATAATTTTATGGTGTACATCACTGATTCTCAAAGTGGGTGGTACCACCCCCTGGTGGGCGGTGAGGCGATCCAAGGGAGCGATGGGAGGCTCAGGGGAATTTGGGGGATGCTGAACCCCTTTAAGGGGTCGGTGAACTATTGGCCATTTAGGAGGGGCCGCGCAGCACTCTTCTTTGGCCCCACCACCTTCGCTTTGACCCCCACACGCAGTGCGAAGGCTGCAGTAGCAAGGCGGAGCCTCCCCGCCACCGCGGAAGAATGCGCAGCCTTCCCCGGCGGAGGCAATTCATTCCAAACCCCTCCAGTATTTTCTGTTGGTCCGGGGGTTCTGTGTGCCAAGTTTGGCTCAATTCCATTGTTGGTGGAATCCAAAATGCTCTTTGATTGTAGGTAAACCATAAATCCCAGCAACGACAACTCTCAAATGAGAAGGGCTATTTTCTCAAAACTCCACCAGTGTTCAAATTTGGACGTACTGAGTATTCGTGCCAAGTTTGGTCCATAGTTGTTTGGGTTCTCAGTTCTCTCCGGATGTAGGTGAACTACATCTCCCCTAAACCACTGCCAATTCCTCCCAAACCCCTCCAGATAGATAGATAGATATTTATTTACGGTCAAAGACCAACGTCAATCCCCTCCAGTATTTTCTGTTGGTCATGTGGGTTCTCTGTGCCAAGTTTGGTCCAGTTCTGTAATTTGTGGGGGTCTTAGTGGTCTGTGGAAGTCAGAGCTGAATTGGTCGAAGGTACTGCAAATCCCATCATCCGTTGTCCATACTCCCCCAAACATATTGTTTTGGTGATTAATCACTACGCTTTGATTGTGTTCAATTTGTAACAAAGAAAATACATCCTGCTTATTAGATATGCAGCCGCTTGCACAGCTGGTGCGGAGTTATGGGCTGGAGTGTCACCAGTACGCTGACGACACCCAGCTCATTCTGAGGATGGAGGGCAGGCCGGGTTCTGTCCCCGATAATTTCCAACACTGCCTCGAAGCCGTTACTGGATGGCTGCGAGCCAGTAGGTTGAGGGTGAATCCAGCGAAGACGGAGATCTTGTGGCTGGGTCGCCCGGGTGATGTTAATGTCCAGCTTCGAGCCTGGACGGTGCGGTGTTATGCCCATCGCCTTCCGTAAAGAGCCTGGGGGTCCATTTGGACTCCCAGCTGACCATGGAGGCGCTGGTCTCTGCGGTCAGCAAGATCGCTTTTCACCTGCGACAGGCAAGGAGGCCGGCCCCCTATCTCCCCGGAACGATCTGGCCACGGTGATCCAAGCCACAGTCATCTCAAGGCTGGATTACTGCAACGCGCTCTACGTTGGCCTTCCTCTGTCGGTGACCCGGAAGCTCAGGCTAGTGCAGAACACTGCCGCCCGGCTCCTGTCTGGCACGCCAGCTGGCGCCCCATATAACACCTGTTTTGCAGGATCTGCACTGGCTGCCAATTGAGCACCGGATCACCTTCAAAGTGTTGGTCCTCACCTTTAAGGCCTTACACAGCCTGGGGCCAGCGTATTTGAGGGACCGTCTCACCCCATATTGCCCTCCGAGATCACTTCGGTCTGAGGACTCCAATCTCCTGGAGATACCTTCAGCTAAACTCGCAAGGCTGACTGCTACCCGCCGGAGGGCGTTCTCTGCCATAGCACCTCGCTGTGGAACGCCCTCCCGGCGGAACTCGGGCTCTGAAGGACTTGCTCCCGTTTAGACGGGCCTGTAAACATACCTGTTTAAGCAGGCCTTTGGTGAGTAAGTCCTGCCCATGCCCCGCCATCTATGCGTTCTTCTGAGGATGATGTGCTGTTCATTGTGTTAACTGTGTTATTAATTACTGTACTGCTGTTGTTTTTAATTGTTTTTAACTGCTTATTGCCTGTATTTTACTGTGCCCTTCGGCTCCTGTAAGCCGCCCATGAGCCTCAGGGAGTCGGCGGCATAGAAGCCCGAATAATAAATAAATAAATAAATATTTGCATTAGAATTCGTAAGAGTAGCAAAATTATTTATGAAGTAGCCACGAAAATATGGTTGGGGGGTCACCACAACATGAGGAACCTTATTTAGGGGTCACGGCATTAGAAAGGTTGAGAACCACTGCATTAATACATATATATTTCTGTTTAATTGCTATTACATTTTTTAAAAATTAATTTCTAGGGGGGCGGTGAGTAAAAAATTTCTTCTGGAAAGGGGGCGGTAGGCCAAAAAGGTTTGGGAACCACTGGTGTACATGAACTCATAGTGAGCTCTTTGTAAACTTAGTGACGTTAGTACACTCCGCACAACAACAGATCTCTCCTTAATGAAAAAAAGAAACCTGGTCTTGCGTATTTACGTCGTTGTAGAGCTTGAAGGCTTTCTTCAGGTACCCAGCCCTGCCACAGCCGCCGATCAGCACGGTGTAGTTGCTCTCTTCTGGGAAAACGCGCTCTTCCTTCAGCATCTGTATCTCAAACAGATCCAAGGCTTCTTTCAACTGCAAAGAAGAGGGAACGACCATGAGAAGGTGTCAGAGGCATCTACTAAGGCTTTAATACCCAGGTACAAATACTTCCTTCGGGTGTTTAGGGATTCTGTTCCCCAAATCCCTGAAAACCACCCAGGCCAGCTGGGATCTCTGCGAACGGTAGTACAGAACCAATGTTTGGGAACCACTGATAAAGATCCATGCTTCTATAACAGGGCTGTCAACTGGCGGCCCCGGGGCGGATCCGGCCCCGTAGCCTGTTGGACACGGCCCCACCTATGCCCTCAGCCACCATTTTTAAATTTTAAAAAAAAATCGATTTTTTTTTAAATGGCGGGGGGGGGAGGCGGGGCAGGGAGGAGGAAGAGAGCTAGCTCCTCCTTTTGGCGCCCTCCCTACCTAGCGGGGAGCAGCCGAAAAGGGCAGAAGGCGGCGCCAAGAGCAGCGCGTCACAGGCCTGGCGTGACGCGCTGCTCTTGGCACCGCCTACTCCTCCTCGGCCCCCAGCCTAGGAAGGGAGGGGCGCCGAAAAGAGGAGTAGGCGTGCCAAGGGGCAGCGTGTCACGCCAGGCCTGTGACGCGCTGCCATTGGCGCCGCCTTCTGCCCGGCGCCCCCTCCCTTCCTAGGGCAGGGGAGCCGCCGGGGCAGAAGGCGGCGCCAGAGCAGCGTGTCACAGGCCTGGCGTGACGCGCTGCTCTTGGCAACCGCCTTCTCCTCCTTTTCGGCTCCCCCGGCCTAGGAAGGGAGGGGGGGCGCCGAAAAGGAGGAGTAGGCGGTGCCAAGGGGCAGCGCGTCACACCAGGCCTGTGACGCGCTGCCGTTGGCGCCGCCTTCTGCCCTTTTTCGGCGGCTCCCCCGGCCTAGGAAGGGAGGGGGGGGCGCCGAAAAGGAGGAGTAGGCGGTGCCAAGAGCAGCGTCACGCCAGGCCTGTGACGCGTTGCTCTTGGCGCCGCCTACCCTCCTTCGGCGGCTTTAGGGGGCGGGGCCTGGGCTGGGGGTGGGGCCTGGGGCGGGGCCGAGCGGCCCCGCAGGTCATCAGTGACCTCTTATCCGGCCCTGGACCCGCCAGAAGTTGGACAGCACTGTTCTATAACATGTCGGGGGAGCTAATGAGGCAGGCTAATTGGCTTTCCTCTGTTGGGATTTAGCCATGTTTGGTTGAGAAAAAATTATTATCCCAAGATTACTCAGTGACTGATAGTGATACACATTTGTGAGACATACGCAAATGTGTATCGCCATCAGAGCCCCTGAGTAATTTTGCACTATTAAGCTCATTAACACCCTGCCTCACGACAAATGGTGGCGATTACGAAAATGCCAGGACAGTTTGAAAACATTGTTATTAGACGATAATTTTGCTTCAGCTTCTGTATGATCAGCTTTCGCAAAAGAAAAGGGAGGAGTGAAGGGATCAATGAGCTTTATAAAACAGTTTTATAGTTTTTAGTTAAAGAGTTGATTTTTTTTCTGTTGTTTTTCTGCTAGGAAAGCAGTTGGGTTTAAAGGACACGCAGTTAGTATAAAGACTGCTGAGCTCTTGGCTCTAGGAGTACAGCTATATAGTATCAAGTTGCATCTCCATAGTTAGTGTATTGTAACCTTAAGATATGGGCCTCTAAGAAGATACTGTAACCACCTAAGCTTTGAACTCTGGGACCTCCACGCTTAGAACATTGTTTGAATAAACTTTGCAGTTCTTTAAGAAAGATATTTCCCCGTGTAGTTCCTTCACACACAAGCCTCGAAAACAACTTCTTCCTAATGGGTAGCCAACTATAGTGAATGGTGGCAGCGAAAGTTAACAAATAGTGTCAGTGGGAGTTTGGGTTAGAGGGATACCCTGCCCTGACACAGTAATCGAAAGGTCAGTGGGAAAGCCGACCTGTGTGAATACTTATTACATTATACAGCAACATCGGGAGGCGTGGAGACGTACCATCCACAATGCTGCGGCCTCTTTCGAGAAAACACGCCGAACGGGTCTCGAAGAGAAACGACAACACAGAAAGAATCGCAATTTGGAAACAACATCACCCAGGAAATTATAGGCCAGTTAGTCTAACCTCAGTTCCAGGCAAAGTGATGGAAACCATTATTAAAGAAAATATTACTAGGCACATAGAAGAACAGGCATTGCTGAAGGAAAACCAACATGGTTTCTGCAAAGGCAAATCATGTCTTACTAACTTGATAGAATTCTTTGAGGGTGTAAATAAACACATAGATAAAGGGGACCCAGTCGATATTGTTTACCTTGACTTTCAAAGGGCTTTTGACCAAGTCCCTCACCAAAGGCTCCTAAACAAGCTCTTCAGCCATGGAATCAGGGGACAGGTCTTGTCCTGGATTGGAACCTGGCTAAACTGCAGGAAACAAAGGGTGGTAATAAACGGACATTTCTCTGGGTGGAAAGAGGTGAGAAGTGGCGTACCCCAAGGTTCAGTTTTGGGTCCGTTACTTTTTAATTTATTCATTAATGATCTGGACGTAGGAGTGAATTCTGAGGTAGCAAAGTTTGCAGACGACACTAAACTGTTCAGGGTAGTTAAAAATGAAACTGATTGTAAAGAGCTCCAGAAAGATCTCTCGAAATTGAGTGAATGGGCAACAAAGTGGCAAATGCATTTTAACCTCAACAAGTGTAAAGTCATGCACATCGGGGCAAAGAACCCCAACCACACCTACCAATTGATGGGGTCAAAGCTTTCCGAGACAAACCAGGAAAGGGATCTTGGGGTTTTGGTGGACAGCTCAATGAAGATGTCAACCCAGTGCGCTGCAGCAGTAAAAAAAGCAAATTCTATGCTTGGCATGATCAGGAAGGGAATCGAAAATAGGTCGGCAAATGTTGTATTGCCTCTCTACAAATCTATGGTGAGGCCACATCTGGAGTACTGTGTACAATTCTGGCCTCCGCACCTCAAGAAGGATATAACGGAACTGGAAAAGGTACAGAAAAGGGCAACAAGAATGATCCAAGGGATGGAGCGGCTCCCTTATGAAACCAGGTTGCAACGCCTTGGTCTTTTCAGCCTTGAAAGACGGCGTCTAAGAGGTGACTTGATCGAAGTGTATAAAATCATGCATGGGATAGAAAAGGTGAATAAAGAAAAATATTTTCTCTGTCACACAACACTAGGACTAGGGGCACTCCCTGAAGCTCCAAGGTAGGAAAGTTAGGACTAATAAAGGGAAATATTTCTTCACCCAGAGGGTCATTGGGTTATGGAACTCACTTCCAGAGGAGGTTGTGACAGCGGTCAGCCTGGACAGCTTCAAGGCAGGATTAGACAGATTCATGGATACCAAGGGAATCAGTAGCTACTGAAATGGACATCCAAGTGCCACCTCTGTGTTGATGGAGGCAGGCAGGATTTCCCTGGGTACTGGTTGTGGGGGTCGGGAGCAGGTGAGGGTTTTGCCCTCCTTTTTGCTAGAGATCCCTGTGTACAACTGGTGGGCCACTGTGTGACACAGAATGCTGGACTAGATGGGCTGAGGCCCGATTCAGCATGGCTCTTCTTATGTTCTTATGTTCTTATGTTCTTATACAGCAACGCATGGCAGGGCACAGCTAGTAAATAATAATAACTTTCCCAAGATGCTGGCATGCATGTTTTTCCCCTTCCCACCTGATCCTTTTAATTAAATATACTGGTAAGGAAATGACCTTATTGTCCTTTATCAGGGCCTTGCATTGCAAGAAGTACCAATACGGAGTATTCCTGGGACCGTAGCGGGGTTTCGGTTGCAGCTCCTCCTCCTCCTCTCCCTGTGTCTGGAGCTGTAAGTTGTAGAGTACTGGTGTTGTTTTCCGGAAAAACCGTCGATTAGAGAATTTTTGGGACAATGTCCCAAAGCCGACTTCATCGTCATCATCATCAGGCTCTTGTTTAAGAACGGCTTCAGAGGAACTGGCAGGGAGTTCCTTTCCCAAGTCTCTGTTGTGCAATTTGCAAAGTGCTGGAGAGGAGCTGAAAGGTCTTAGGCCCAGAAACCTGAGTAGTACAGAGTTCTTCGAAATGGAAGAGAATCTGGAATGCGTAGATACCCAAGGGCAGAAAACTTCTAAGAAGTGACGGGATACCAGCTGCACAGCCATCGCGATGTGTCCTTCCTTCCCTTTGTCCCTTGATTACACGGCCATGGCCTGAAATCCAAAATATTATGTTACAATAGTAACAATAGATGTATTACCAAATTCTCATTTTTTGGGGGCGGGGCGGGGCGGTGGTGGTAAAATATGGTTAGAGATAAAACACAACACTATTAAAATTAATGCATGACAAGATACACGCAGTGAAAATGTTGGCTATAATGCAGATTAGAATTCACAAGTAACGTTTTAATTTAATTATGTTTTATTTTTATTTAAATTAAATTTTAGTATTATTTTTAATATTGTTAAGTTAAATTTAAACATTTTTCAATTTAAAATATATATTTAAAAATACAAATAAAATACAAAATAATAAATATAGTTATTATTCCTTTAAAAAATCAGCTGCATAGCTGTTTGGGCTGGAAGTCAGCCTGAAGAAAACGGAAGTCCTCTACCAGCCCGCACCACAGGAAGAACACCATCATCCCCACGTCAGCATAGGCACATCTGTGCTTAAGTCCGTTCAGCAGTTCACCTCCCTGGGAAGCATCATTGCTTCAGACGCCAAGATTGATAAAGAGATATCAGGGCTGTCCAACTGCTGGCCCTGCAGGTGTTTTGGACTTCAACTCCCAGAAATCCTGGCCAGTTTACCAGCTGTTAGGCTGGGATTTAAAGTCCAAAACACCTGCAGGGCCGGCAGTTGGACAGCCCTGAGATAGATCACAGATTAAAAGGCATAGAATTTGGAAGGCTTCACAAAAGAGTCTGGAGCAACAAGCACCTGAAGCAAAGCACCAAAATCAGTGTGTACAGAGCTATCGTACTGTCTATTCTATTTACACTCTTCTTCAGCATGATCCTCCAAAGGGCTATGGCAGACCTCAAAGAAGAAGACAGCATTATATATATACGCTATCGTACTGATGGCAGCTTGTTCAACTTAAGCTGTCTGAGGGCTCGCACTAAGACTCTAAACTATCTAGTCCGTGAGCTGCTTTTTGCGGATGCTACTGCCCTTGTTGCCCATTCAGAAGCAGCCCTGCAGCGCCTCACTTCCTGATTTGCAAGAGCTGCAGAGCTGTTTGGGCTGGAAGTCGGCCTGAAGGAAAAGGAAGTCCTCTACCAGCCCGCACCACAGGAAGAACACCGCCATCCCCATGTCAGCATAGGCCAATCTGTGCTTTAGTCCGTTCAGCAGTTCACCTACCTGGGAAGCATCATCTCTTCAGACGCCAAGATTGATAAAGAGAGAGATCACAGATTAGCAAAGGCATAGAGTGCATTCGGAAGGCTTCACAAAAGAGTTTGGAGCAACAAGCACCTGAGGCAAAGCAACAAAAGCAGTGTGTACAGAGCTATCGTACTGTCTATTCTTCTTTATGGGTCTGAAACATGGGTCACCTATCGCCAACACCTACGACTCCTCGAACGCTTTCATCAGCGCTGTCTTCGCACAATCCTAAATATACACTGGATCGACTATGTGACGAATGTTGCTGTCCTTGAGCAAGCAGGGATCACCAGCATTGAGGCCATGCTATTGAGAACACGGTTAAGTCAGATACGGCGATGCTCTCTCGGAGCCCTTCCTCATAACTAACAGAGTGAAACAAGGTTGTGTTCTTGCACTAACCCTATTTACAATCTTCTTCAGCATGATGCTCCAAAGGGCTACGGCAGACCTCGAAGAAGAAGAAGACGGCATATATATACGCTATCGTACTGATGGCAGCTTGTTCACCTTAAGCCGCCTGAGGGCTCGCACTAAGATTCTAAACCAGGGGTGCTCATTAGGTAGCTCAGGAGCTACTAGTAGATCTTCGGCCCTCTTCCAGGTGATCTTCAGGCCTCACCAGCCGGATGAGGCGCTCCTGCCAGGTGCGCGCACACTCTGTGCGCACGCGTGCTCCTGCTGCTGGTTTCCGCTCTTGCGGTGCTTTTTTCGCCTGTGGGGCATTGCAGGAAGAAGGAAGCACGAGGCGGGGCCTCTGGAGGGAGCGCCCTGCCTCTCTCTCGTCCAGAAGCAGCTGTGCAGCCTCCGTTGCCGGTGAGACAGGCAGGGCGGAGCGCTCCCTCTGGATGCCCCGCCTCGTGCTTTCTCCTTCCTGCAATGCCCCGCAGGCGGAAGAAGCGCTGCGTGGGCGGAAAACAGCAGCAGGAGCATGTGCAGTGGCGGGAGCGCACGGCGGCGGGAGCGCACAAGAGCGCATGGCGGCGGTGGCAGGTAGATCTTTTGGACTTGGTTGCTTTAAGAGTAGCTCGCATGCTGAAAAAGTGTGAGCACCCCTGTTCTAAACTATCTAGTCCGTGAGCTGCTTTTTGCTGACGATGCTGCCCTTGTCGCCCATTCAGAAGCAGCCCTGCAGCGCCTCACATCCTGCTTTGCAACAGCTGCAGAGCTATTTGGGCTGGAAGTCAGCCTGAAGGAAACGGAAGTCCTCTACCAGCCCGCACTGCAGGAAGAACACCATCATCCCCACGTCAGCATAAGCACATCTGTGCTTAAGTCTGTTCAGCAGTTCACCTCCCTGGGAAGCATCACCTCTTCAGACGCCAAGATTGACAAAGAGAGAGATCACAGATTAGCAAAGGCATAGAGTGCATTCGGAAGGCTTCACAAAAGTTTGGAGCAACAAGCACCTGAGGCAAAGCACCAAAATCAGCGTGTACAGAGCTATTGTACTGTCTATTCTCATATATGGGTCTGAAACATGGGTCACCTATCGCCAGCACCTATGACTCCTCGAACGCTTTCATCAGCGCTGTCTCCGCACAATCCTAAATATACACTGGACCGACTATGTGACTAATGTGGCTGTCCTTGAGCAAGCAGGGGTCACCAGCGTTGAGGCCATGCCATTGAGAACACAGCACGTCACTAGGATGGAGGACCACCGCCTCCCAAAGATATTACTCTATGGTGAACTCGCCACAGGTCAGTGCAAGAGAGGCGCCCCCAAAAAGAGATACAAGGACTCCCTGAAACAACATCTCAGGCTCGGCCAGATTGATCACCAACAATGGTCCACCCTGGCCTCACATCGGGAGGCACTGAGACGCACTATCCACAATGCTGCGGCCTCTTTCGAGAAGACATGCCGAATGGGTCTCGAAGAGAAACGACAACGCAGAAAGAACCGCAACTTGGAAACGACATCGCCCAAGGAGATTTTTCAGCTGTGCTTTCTGCAACCGGGCTTGCCTGTCTCAGATTGGCCTTCTTAGTCATCAACGCGCTTGAAGAAAGCCTGGGATGAGTCCTTCCTAAAAGAATGCTGAGAGATTAATAATATATAATATATATAAAGTAAACAATAATATATGAAACAATAATATATAATAGAATATATATACATAAAGTAAACAAGCTTCCAAGGAGGCCTTACATCAAAAGCATGGCCTTCTCTCTTCCAAACGTCGCTTGGAAATGACGCATGTCTTCCTGCCAAAGGGGTTGGGGCCTCCTTTCATTGGCTGAGGGAGAAAACAAGGAATTGAGCCGAGGGTTTCGTGTCGCCTCGTCTCATTGGCTGGAAGGGAAGACAATTGAGTTGAAAGTTTTCTATCGCTTCTTTTTATTGGTCGAAGAACAAAGTATTTTGTATCGCTCCGTGCCATTGGCCGAACGTTAAAAGTGGTTTGTATCGCCTTCTCTCATTGGTTCGTATTGAGGCGAGCGGTTTGTATTGCTGAAAAAATTGAGAGCAAGGGTTTTGTATCGCTTCGTCTCATTGGTCGAAAAATTAAACATAATTTGTATCGCCTCGTCTCATTGGGTGAAAGAGAAAAAAATTGAGCTTCGTGCCATCAGCTGAAAAGAAAACATTGAGAGAGAGAGAGAGAAGGGTTTTTGTATCGCTTCGTTTCATTGGTTGGCAATATAAAGATTAATTGTATCGCGTCGTCTCATTGGATGAATGGGAGAAAGCGGCTGAGGGTTTGGATTGGGCCAGAGCGGGACGATGCGCGCGCAGCTCCGCGGCCTCTTATTTTCCCTGAGGCGAGCGGCGGAGTTGCAGTGCCTCCCTTTCCCGGGATCCTTCTCCCTCTCTCGGGCCGCTTCCTCGCTTCTCCCGCCATGCAGGAGCTCATCGCCAACGTGGAGCACATCAAGTTCGAGCTGGAGATCGCGGTGGAGCAGCAGCTGGGCGCCCAGCCGCTCCCCTTCCCCGGGATGGACAGTACGCGAGGGCCGGGCTGAGGGAGGCGGGTAGGCCTCGGGCCTGAAGTAGGCCCAAATTCTCCCCCGTCGGGAAAACGACGCTTAGGCCGCTCTTCTGTTTTGGAACAGGGCACCGAGAGCAACCGGTTCTGGTTCAGGCCTGGAGTAGGCCTGGGCTAAATTGGGCCCTCTTTCCTTCCTTTCTCTCTCCCTTCCTTCCTTTCTCTCTTCCTTTCTCTCTCCCTTCTTTCCTTTCTCTCTTCCTTTCTCTCTCCCTTCCTTTTTCTATCCCTTCCTTTCTCTTCCTTTCTCCCTTCTTTCTTTCTCTCTTCCTTTCTCCCTTCCTTCCTTTCTCTCTTCCTTCCTTCCTTCTTTCCTTTCTCTCTTCCTTTCTCTCTCCCTTCCTCTTTTCCTCCCTTCCTTTCTCTCTTCCTTTCTCTCTCCCTTCCTTCCTTTCTCTCTTCCTTTCTCTCTCCCTTCCTTCCTTTCTCTCTTCCTTTCTCTCCCTCACTTCCTTTCTCCCTTCCTTCCTTTCTCTCTCCCTTCCTCTCTTCCCCTCTTCCTTCCTTCCTCTCTCCCTTCCTTCCTTTCTCTCTCCCTTTCTCTCCCTTCCTTCCTTTCTCTTCCTTTCTTCCTTCTTTCCTTTCTCTCTTCCTTTCTCTCTCCCTTCCTTTTTCTATCCCTTCCTTTCTCTCTTCCTTCCTTCCTTTCTCCCTTCCTTTCTCTCTTTCTTCCTTCTTTTCTTTTCCTTCCTCCCTCCCTCTCTCTTCCTTTCTTTTTCTCTCCCTTCCTTCCTTTCTCTTCCTTTCTCCCTTCCTTCTTTACTTTCGCTCTTCCTTTCTCCTTCCTTCCTTTCTCTCTTCCTTTCTCCCTTCCTTCCTTTTCTCTCCCTCACTTCCTTTCTCCCTTCCTTCCTCCTTTCTCTCTTCCTTTCTCCCTTCCTTCCTTCCTCTTTTCCTTCCTTCTTTCCTTTCTCCCTTCCTTCCTTCCTCTTTTCCTTCCTTCTTTCCTTCCTTTCTCCCTTCCTTTCTCTCTCCCTTCCTTTCTTTCACCCTTCCTTCCTTTTCTCTCCCTCACTTCCTTTCTCTCTTCCTTTCTCTCTTCTTTCCTTCCTTTTCTCTCCCTCACTTCCTTTCTCTCTTCCTTCCTTTCTCTCTCCCTTCCTCTCTTCCCCTCTTCCTTCCTTCCTCTCTCCCTTCCTTCCTTTCTCTCTCCCTTTCTCTCTCCCTTCCTTCCTTACTTTATCCCTTTCTTTCTCTCTCTCCCTTTCCCTCTCTCTTCCTTCCTCCCTTCCTTCCTTTCTCACTTTCTTTCTCTCCCTTCCTCCCTTCCCCTCTTCCTTCCTCTCTCCCTTCCTTCCTTCCTTTCTCTCTCCCTTCCTTCCTTTTTCTATCTCTTCCTTCCTTTCTCTCTTTCTTCCTTTCTCTCTCTCCCTCCCTTTCCCTCTTCCTCTCTCCCTTCCGTCCTTCCTTTCTCTCTTCCTTCCTCTCTCCCTTCCTTCCTTCCTCTCTCCCCCTTCCTTTCTCTCCCTCTTCCTTCCTTTCTCTCTCCCTCTTCCTTCCTTTCTCTCTCCCTTCCTTTCTCTCTCCCTTCCTTCCTCTCTCCCTTCCTCCCTTCCTTCCTGGTGTTTTGGACTACATCTCCCACAATTCCTAGCAGCCTCAGGACCCTCCCTTTCCCTCCTCAGCCGCAGCATGGGTGAATTATCAATTTTCAAGTACTAATTCCTAATTATTAATAATCAATTACCAATTATAATCATAACCAATAATCAATTATAATATAATGTAGTAATAATATAATGTTGCATTACATTATAACGTAATACATTGCAGTGTCATTATTATATTATATAATAATTGTACTATAATGTAATGTATTGTTCTATAATTATGATATGAGCAATCGGTTCTGGTTCAGGCCTGAATTAGGCCTGGGCTAAATTGGGCCCTCCCTCATTCCTCCCAGGTGTTTTGGACTCCAACTCCCACAATTCCTAGCAGCCTCAGGCCCCTCCCTTTTCCCCTCAGCCGCAGCATGGGAGAATTATCAATTACCAAGTACTAATTCCTAGTTATTAATAATCAGTTATTTATTTATTTCACGACCCTGAAGGGGACTCAGAGCGGCAAAATACAACATATTATGCCGTTGCCAGAGCACAACACCAATACTATACATCACATTATACCACAATATTTTATTTATTATTCCAATTTCTATACCGCCCCTTCCCGAGGGCTCGGAGTGGTTTACAACAGTGCTGTCCAACTTCTGGCGGGTCCAGGGCCGGATAAGAGGTCACTGATGACCTGCGGGGCCACTCGGCCCCGCCCCCAGGCCTTGCCCCCAGGCCAGGTCCCGCCCCCTCCTAAAGCCGCCGAAAAAGGAGGAGTAGGCGGCGCCAAGAGCAGCGCGTCACAGGCCTGGCGTGACGCGCTGCTCTTGGCACCGCCTACTCTTTTTCGGCGCCCCCCCTTCCCTTCCTAGGCCGGGGGAGCCGCCGAAAAAGGGCAGAAGGCGGCGCCAACGGGCGCGTCACAGGCCTGGCGTGACGCGCTGCCCCTGGCACCGCCTCCTCCTTTCCTGGCCCCCCTTCCTAGGCCGGGGCCCGCCGAAAGGGCAGAAGGCGGCGCCAACGGCAGCGCGTCACAGGCCTGGTGTGACGCGCTGCCCCTTGGCACCGCCTACTCTTCCTTTTTCGCGCCCCCCTCCCTTCCTAGGCCGGGGGCCGCCGAAAGGGCAGAAGGCGGCGCCAACGGCAGCGCGTCACAGGCCTGACGTGACGCTGCCCCCCCGCCTACTCCTTTTGGCGCCCCCCTCCTTCCTAGGCCGGGAGCCGCCGGAGGGAGTAGGCGGTGCCAAGAGCAGCGCGTCACGCCAGGCCTGTGACGCGCTCCTCTTGGCGCCGCTTTCTGCCCTTTTTCGGTGGCTCCCCGCCCTAGGTAGGAGGGGCGCCGGGAGGAGGAGCTAGCTCTCGTCCTCCTCCCTGCCCCGCCTCCCCCACCCCCCCCGCCACCATTTTTTAAAAAAAATCGATTTTTTTTAAAAAAAATTAAAAATGGCGGCGGAAGGCAAAGGTGGGGCCGGGGACAACAGGCTACGAGGCCGGATGCGGCCCCCGGGCCGCCAGTTGAACAGCCCTGGTTTACAACATCAAACATCGTAAATAGCTCCTTGAGCAAGGAGTCTTCCCAGAGTGCTTTAAAGAGGCGGTGGTAGCTCCATTACTGAAGAAACCGTCACTAGATCCTGCGGTTCCTCTCCAACTACCGACCAGTGTCGAACCTCTCGTACCTGGGCAAGGTAGTTGAGAGGGCAGTAATGGAGCAGTTGCAGTCCTTCTTAGATGATGCAACATGGCTAGACCCCTTCCAGTCCGGCTTCCGTTCGGGGCACGGGACGGAGACGGTCCTGGTCTCCATCACAGATCAACTCCGCTGCCAGCTCGACCAAGGCGGGTCTGCGCTGCTCGTGTTATTGGACCTCACGGCAGCGTTTGACACGGTCGACCACAATCTACTGATCCACCGCCTGGCCATGGCTGGAGTGAGGGGACAGTTCTTAAATGGCTGACCTCCTTCCCTCCACCAGCGGTCTCAGGCGTGTGAGGAGGCGCGAGTGGTCTCCGAGGCTCCCCATTAGTTTGTGGAGTTCCGCACGGGGCCATTCTCTCCCCTCTGTTATTCAACATCTCCATGCAGCCGCTTGCACAGCTGGTGCGGAGTTATGGGCTGGAGTGCCACCAGTACGCTGACGACACCCAGCTCATTCTGAGGATGGAGGACAGGCCGGGATGGATCCCGATAATTTCCAACACTGCCTCGAGGCCGTTACTGGATGGCTGCGTGCCAGTAGGTTGAGGGTGAATCCGGCGAAGACGGAGATCTTGTGGTCGGGCCGCTCGGGTGGTGTAGATGTCCAGCTTCCGACCCTGGACGGTGTGGCGCTATGCCCATCGCCTTCCGTTAAGAGCCTGGGGTCCATCTGGACTCCCAGCTGACCATGGAGGCCCAGGTCTCCGCGGTCAGCAAGGTTGCTTTTTCATCTGCGACAGGCTCGGAGGCTGGCCCCTATATCTCCCGGAATGACCTGGCCATGGTGATCCAAGCTACGGTCATCTCAAGGCTGGATTACTGTAACGCGCTTTACGTTGGCCTTCCTTTGTCGGGCGACCGGAAGCTCAAGTTGGTGCAGAACACTGCCGCCCGGCTCCTGTCTGGAACCCCAGCAGGCCGCCACATCACACCTGTTTTGCAGGATCTGCACTGGCTCCCAATCGAGCACGGATCTCCTTCAAGGTGTTGGTTCTTACCTTTAAGGCCTTGCATGGCCTGGGGCCAGCGTACTGAGGACCGACTCAGCCCACACGGTCCCCCGAGATCACTACGCTCCGAGGATGCTAATTTGTTAGAGATACCCTCGGCGAAATCGGCTAAACTGACATCTACTCGCCGGAGGGCGTTCTCCGTTATAGCCCCTACGCTGTGGAACGCCCTCCCGGCTGGAACGCAGGCTATAAAGGACCTGCTCCCGTTTAGACGCGCCTGCAAAACTTATTTGTTTAAGCAGGCCTTCGGTGAGTAGGTCCTGCCCATGTTCCGCTTTAGCCGCTGTCCTGGGGTGTCACGCTATCTAATTTCTGAACTGTACCGGGGTTTCGTATTTTGCTGTTTTAACTGTTTAATTGTCTTAGATGTTTTATCGCATTGCTTGTGTGTAGTTGTACCTTCGGTTCCTGTGAGCCGCCGCGAGCCTCAGGGAGTCGGCGGCATAGAAACCCGAATAATAAATAATAATAATAAATAAACCCATACACAACAGTAAACAATACATTTAAGACAATTAAAATAGAATTGAATACCATGGATAGCTGAGACCGAAAGCCTGCGAAAAAGAGTTGTTTTGCAAGCCCTCCGGAAGGAAGGCAACTCTAATTGCTCGCACCTCTTCAGGCAAGGCATTCCAAAGATTCGGTGCCACAACTGAGAAGGCTCTGCCTAGTTGATGATAAATTGTAAGTCCGTAGAAAACCGATCTGTAGATTCCAAATAAACCAAGAAAAAGCTCCGGTATAAACAACTGCTTCACTGGTGTGTATCTCCTATGCCACACGCTGTTTAATAATAATAAACTTTATAAGCTGCTTCCCTCTCCCCAAAAGAGAATCGGAGTGGCTTAAATGGGGCCCATGCCCAAATCACAAAATATCAGACATCAAAAACACAATAAAAACAGTAAACACAGTAAAATGAATACATCTAACAAAAACACAATAACAAATGCATCTAAAACAAAAGGAAAAAAGAAGACGAGAGGGCAGGCCACATGTACATATAAGATGTTTAAAAAACTGGGGGAGATAAATGGAGTAGGGCCAAAACGTGAAGAGTCGCAAAGGGGAAGGAAATCCAAAAAACGGGTGTTGAGGGATCTAGTCTGCAAAGGCATTGCTGTCAGACTACCAAACTGTTGATGTGGCATCTCCGGCTCCAAGTGGGCTACATAAGTATATTATGGCCCAGGAATGAAAATCCAAGCGGAAAAAGGGACGGGGACACACAGATCTTCCAAGTCACAGGTGTATATTCCAAAGTACAAATATAGTTTATTAGTGCAGTTTGCAGTCATCAAGACAACACTTGGACATCATAAGATAGCAACAATAGTACCAACACTTCCAATGTGGACAATATGATTCCAAAAAGACCCAGCAAAGCCTCCTAACGGGGGCCTTGTCTACGTGTTGCGTCTACGGGTTCTATTAGCGCAATAAGAGGGCTCTGTAGTCCCATTTTGCCTTCAAATGTATGGCTTCACCAGGTTTCTCATGAGGTATTGGTGTGGAGATGTCCATAAATCACATAGTGGTCTGTAGATCATAATTCAGTAGTATATTCCTGGATTCACAGAATGGACTCTGTGTCTCCAAAGCAACTGATCCAAAGGTCTTGATGACTACAAACTGCACTAATAAACTATATTTGTGCTTTGGAATATACACCTGTGACTTGGAAGATCTGTCCCCCCTCCCTTTTTCCGCTTGGATCCAGAGACGCCACATCAACCGTTGGGTAGTCTGACAGCAGTGCCTTAAACAGCGTGTGGCATAGGACAGGCGTGCCCAACAGGCGCCCCAGCCCTTGGATCGCCAGCCCCTGCAAAAAACTTTTTTCCAGGAAAAAAAATCCCCATTTTTTTTAAGTGCGCATGCGCGTGGCGGCGCAAGCGCCATCCACGGCCGCCGCGAGGAGGAGCCAAGGGAGCTTCCCGTGGCTTCGCCCTCCCTCCTACAGCATCACTCTCGGGCGCCAGAAGCGGGCGATTTCGCCGCTTCTGGCGCCCGAGAGTGATGCTGTAGGAGGGAGGGAGGAGCTAAGGGGAGCTTCCCTTGGCTTCGCCCTCCCTTACAGCGTCACGGCCGGGCGCCAGAAGCGGCGAAATCGCCCCCCCGCGATCGGCCCCGCCCCCCGCTGCGGCCCCCCAGGTGATAAGTCACCGGAATTCTGGCCCCTGGGCCGGTAGAAGTTGGGCAGCCCTGGCATAGGAGATACACACCAGTGAAGAAATGGTAAGTCCGGACATTAGGGTCTTCGAGGAGGTTTTGATCTTCTGACCGTAGTGATCTCTGCGGAGCATAGGGTACACCGGCCCTAAACCATACAAGGCCTTAAAGGTTAAAACCAACACTTTGAACGCGATCCAGTACTCTATTGGAAGCCAGTGCAATTGCTGCAAGATTGGAGTAATATGACATCTCGCTGGGGCGCCGGCGAGCAGTCGGGCAGCAGCATTTTGCACTAACTTAAGTTTCCGAATCATAGACAGAGGAAGGTCAATGTAGAGGGCATTACAGTAGTCCAGTCTCGAGATGACCGTCCCCTGGATCACCGTAGCTAGGTCATTCTCGGATACGTAAGGTACCAGCCGCCTAGCCTGTCGGAGATGGAAAAAATGCAGATCTGCTGACAGCGGCGACCTGGGCCTCCATTGTCAGCAGTGGGTCTAAGAAGACCCCCAGGCTTTTTACAGAGGACGACGGGCGTAGTGTCTCGCCGTCCAGGGTAGGCAGCCGGATTTCTCCCCCACCCGGGCGACCCAGCCAAAGGATCTCCGTCTTTGCTGGATTCACCCTCAACCTGCTGGCCCGCAGCCATCCAGTGACGGCCTCAAGGCACTGATGGAAATTATCGGCCCTCCATCCTCAGAATGAGCTGAGTGTCATCAGCGTACTGATAGCACTCCAGCCCAGCTGAGCAAGTGGTTGCATTATCAAGTACTAATTCTTCATGATTAATGATCAATGACCAGTTATTAACTATTATCAATGATCGGATATTAATTATTTGAGACACATTTGTGTGTCGGCTGCAGTGTATAGCTGTGTCAGTTAGAGTCTTTGACTCTATGTGAAATGAGCACCAAATCATCTATATATATAAAAGGGAAGTGGTCGTGCAACGGGGCAAATGCACGCCAAAACTACATTTCCCACACAAACAACAAAACCCAGGGCCACTCATCACCACCCCGAGGTACATCAACCACCCACTGAAACACCCCTACACACAACACAAAGCTCCCAAAACATCCCCCGAAAAACAACATTACTACGCATGCGCAAAACACCCCAGACACACAAAACGGCCGCCATAGACACATCACAATACCAAGCATGCGCAACATCCCACAACATGCCCCCCTCCTCCGCCGCTTACTAACCACTCCTGAGACCAACGAGGCGACATCCTCCACGCGGCTCCCGGGACCCAACAGCACACATCCCGGGAGGACGCCGCTGCGGTCCCGCCCGCACGACCCTCCACCAGGAGAGACAACAAAACGGCGAGGGAGAACGGCGCAGCCACGGGACTACAACTCCCAGAAGGCTCCGCGCGGCACACTCGAAATAAGGGCAGAAACAGCACCGGAAATTCCTCCTCTTCGGCCAGCAGAATGGAGGCGGCGGGTAGCGGCTGAGAGCCCTTTGCCGCCTCTCCTCCGGCCGCCGAAGAGCAGGCCGAAGGGGAACCGGCCAACCCCTCTCCCTGCGGCCTCCGCTGCCCGAGGAGCAGGCCGCAGGGAGAGGGGTTGCCCGGTTCCCCTTCGGAATCCTCTTCGGCCACCGGAGGAGAGGTGGCAAAGGGCTCTCCGCCGCCCCCGCCTCCATTCCGCTGGCCGGGGACGAGGCCGAGGGGGGAGCCGCACCGTCTCTCTCCCTGCGGCCTCCTCTTCGGCCAGCGGAAAGTAAGCCGCGGCCAGTGTAGGAGAGCCCTCAACCGCCTCTCCTCCACTGCCTGAGGAGAGGGCAGTGGGGGAAGGAAATTGAGCGCTTCCCCATCGCCCTCCTCTTCGGCCTCCTTCTCTACACATACACACACACATAAAAACAAAACAACATATAAAAACCCACATAAAAACACATATAAAAACACAACCACATACAAACACATATATCTACACACCTAAACATACACATCCACACTAATACATACACAAATAAACACACATATTCCCAATTCTCCATATATACACATACATAAATATACATACACAAACACACACATATATATACACGCAATCAAACACGAAACACCCACAGATAACTACACACAAATACATACACACATACCAACAACTATACACACAGAAACACACACACACATATATACACACACAAAAATAAACACACACCAATACCTCCACACACACATGCACACAAACCCCCAAAAAACCATACACACATACAACTATAAACAAACATACACACACATACATATACACACAACAAACATGCTCACATCACTTCCACAACATACATACCCTGACATTCTCACATCACCAACATAGGGCACAGCAACGCGTGCCGGGTTCAGCTAGTATATATTTAAAAATAGAAATGAAAAGTTTTCAGGAAGTCTGTCGTGTCCCAGTTCATTTTGTTATTACGGTTTATGTATGTGTCTGTATCTCATAACAGGTTGGTTTACATCCCAGCTTTCTAGTAAAACTGAATTTCTGTGTCTCAAACATGCCCAAAGCATGCCACCAATATGAAATTTGGAAAGCTCTAAGGTGGAGCATTAAGTATATTGAGAATTTGAAAGTGACATAGTTGTGGGATATGGGGGGTTTCACCCTGCTTCTCTTTCTTCACAGAATCGGGAGCTGCTGTTTGCGATTTTTTCTTAAAGGCGGCCTGTGGGAAAGGTAAGCCGCAACTATAGATCAGCTATGCAGGAAGAGAAAAGGTGACACAGAATCAACCTTCTGGTTGTGTACTGTTACTTATTTATTGTTAATAGATAATATTGTTTATATTCTGGTTGAATCATTGAAATTGTGGTGCTTTGAAATGGAATATAAGGGGAGCTGAGAAGCCTAATTGAGGACTTTACAAATGGACTCTCAGTGAAGGTTACTTGGGGGTCACTTTAATACAGTTTCAAACTGGTATTGGGAAAAAATGGTGATTATATAGGACATCCTGTGACAAGTTTGAGGCCTGGATGGTGATGGCATAAACTAATGAGCACTAACCATTAAAGCAGGGGTCAGGAACTTTTTTGACTCCAAGAGCCATGAAAGCAGAATATTTGGAAATTTATTTCAGTGAGAGCCATGTAGTATATATCAGTGCTGTCCAACTTCTTCCGGCCCTTGTCACTGAACCTAAGTGTCACTGATCACCTGGGGGCCAGTGAGCGGGGGCGTGGCCGGCCTCCTGCGCGACCCGCCCATTTTCAGGAGGGTTTTCCTGGGTGACGTTAGGCTGGGTGACGCCTGACGTCACCTAGCCTAACGTCACCCAGGGAAACCCTCCCGCAAGCCTGGATGGCTGCCGGGGAAGCGAGAAGCGGCGCTCGCTTCCCGCGAGCCTTCCAGGCTTTGAGGAGGGTTTCGCCCGCTCCTGTGTCCCTCTGAGCAGAGGGACATGGGAGCTGGCGAAAACTCCCCGCAAGCCTGGAAGGCTGCCGGGGAAGCGAGAAGCGGCGCTTGCTTTCCCGCCAGCCTTCCAGGTTTGGGGAGGGTTTTAAGCCCGGCACTCGCGTCTCGAGTGCCGGGTGAAAACCCTTCCCCAAACCTGGAAGGCTCGCGGGGGAAGCGAGCTTGGAAGGGAGGGAGGGAGGCGCCGCGGGGGACCCCCTCCCTCCAAGGCATCGGCTCCGGAGAGAGGGGAAGAAGAGGGCGGTGCAGGGAGGAGGAGCTAGCTCTCTTCCTCCTCCTGCCCTTTCTTTCCCTCTCGCCGGCGCGCCGATGCAAACCAGTTTGCATTGGCACCGGTGAGAGAGGGAAAAAGGGGGGGCAGGGAGGAGGAGCTGGCTCACTTTCTCCTCCCTGCCCTGCCCCGCCTCCCCCCCCCCGGCCACCATTTAAATTTAAAAAAATTAAAATTGGCGGCCGGGGGCATAGCTGGGGCCGGGGCAACAGGCTGGGGGGCCGTATACGGCCCCAGGGCCGCCAGTTGGACAGCCCTGGTATATATAATATATTTTAAGACGGAATTCAACTAAATGTGAGTCTATACGTACATACGATGAGAAGAGGATTCCCCCAGCAGAATGAGGGGACACTTCAGACCTGGCTCTGCAAAAGGCACGCTCAGGACTCTGGGAAGGAAGAAAAGGCGGAAGGAAGGAAGGGGGAAAGAAAGACAGACAGAAAGGTAGAGGCAATAAAGGAGGGAGGGGAGAGGAAGAAAGAAAAGAACAAACTATGGAAAAGGAAGAAAAGAAAAGCAGGAGAGAGACTAGGGGAAAAGAAAGAAGGAAACGGGAAGGGAGGAAAGGAAAGGGTGGGGAGAAGAAATGAAAGGGAGTTAGGAAAAAGTAAAATAACGAAGGGAAAGGAAGAAAAGAAAGAAAGGGGGAGAGAGGGAAGTGAAAAGAAAGGAAGGAGAAGGAAACGAAGACTCGGGGGGGGAAGAATAGAAGAGGAAGGAAGAGGGAGGGAGAGTGGAGGAAAGAAGGAAGGGGAGAGAGGGAGGGAAAGGATGAAGGGGGATAAAGGAAGGAAGAGGGAGAATGGAGGAAAGAAGGAAGGGGAGAGAGGGAGGGAAAAGGAAGAAAGAAGAAGGAAAGGGTGAAGGGGAGAAAGAAAGGAAGGGGGAGAGAGGGAAGTGAAAAGAAAGGAAGGAGAAGGAAACGAAGACTCGGGGGGAATAGAAGAGGAAGGAAGAGGGAGGGAGAGTGGAGGAAAGAAGGAAGGGGGAGGGAGAGGAGGGAGGGGGAAGGATGAAGGGGGGATAAAGGAAGGAAGAGGGAGAATGGAGGAAAGAAGGAAGGGGAGAGAGAGAGGGAGGGAAAAGGAAGAAAGAAGAAGGAAAGGGTGAAGGGGAGAAAGAAAGGAAGGGGGAGAATGGAGGAAGGAAGGAAGATGGGCCTTGGTGTCGACTTCGGCGAGGCAGTCCCTCCGGAAGGCATCGAAGAGGCAGCGGTTCTTGAGCTGCTCACGATGAGGGCGGCAATGAGCTGGGCATCCCCCCGGGGACACCGAGGGCCAGGCCCACCTCCGCCGCCTCCCCCGAGGCCCGTGGTGAAGGACGAAGAGGAGGGCAAGGCGCTGCCGCTGGGCTCTGCCATCTCCGGCGAAGAGGGCGCAGGGCCTCGGTTTCCCAGCATGCATTCCCGCTGCATGCTGGGAAACCGAGGCCCGGGCTGCTCTGGAGAGCTAGATGTAATCATGAAAAGAGCCACATCTGGCTCCCGAGCCATAGGTTCCCTACCCCTGGCATAAACTAATGAGCAGTAACCATTAAGGGCTTCCTTTTGGGTGCTTTTGTGGGTGTTTGCTGACTGGCTGCAGCAGTTTGAAGCTATCTTCAGATTGCATTAAATGGTTAATGCAGATTGGGCCTGAGAGTTTGCAGTTGTACTGATCGTTCAGTTTGTAGCAGCCTCTGCAATCCTAAATGAGAAGGGGAGGCCACATGTATTGGGTGGAAGGAGAAGTTCTAAGAGCAGAGTCAGGTTAGATACTACTAACAAGAATAGTTCAACACAATATGTGCAATTATTTTTCCATTTTATATATAAACATAAACAATTCAATCAGTGACATACATATTACTTATATCTAAGCATCCTGTTTGGTACCGTGTCCGTAGTGTGGCTGTCGCAATATTGTCAGTAAGGAGTAGATCTCCATAAGTCCAGTCCAAAACACCAAAGTAAATAAATCCAAGGCTCAATAGGAAAACGGATGTACAAACCTGGATGCAGTGTGGATAACCAAAGAAACTAGTAGACCAAATCATTGATGGAGAATGCTCTTTGATTGTAGGTGAACCAAAACCATTTAAGGCTGTACTGTTCATATTTGAAATAAAGTTTGAGTTCAAGCCTGACGGAACTATATCCAAAACAATCAATGCCCGGGCCGCTGCATTTTCTATTCATGGGAGTTCTGTGTGGTCTTTTTCAAAGGCTGAATATCCATTCATCCAAAAATATAGACATATATAGCGCAATCGCTGTTTACATACCAATTTGCATTCCCTCCTAATTTAGGATAATGTATTTAATGTGTATGCTCTTGGTGATACTTCACCTTAAATGGTCACCGCACCCGATATGTTGCGGACGGCTTCTCCCTTTCTATGGTATGTAAACAGCGATTGCGCTATATATGTCTATATTTTTGGTTATGTATTGTTCCCACTGTGCTATATATCATGTATGATGGAATCCCCTAGGACCTGAACCTAGATGAATGGATATTCAGCCTTTGAAAAAGACCACGAAACGGAATTCAGCGGCCCCGATTGTTTTGGATATACTTCCGTCAGGCTTGCTCCAACTTTATTTCCAGAAGCCTTAAATGGTTTTGGCTTCGGTTCCTTTTGGTCTACTAGTTTCGGATTATCCACACTGCATCCTTGTACCTGTGTTTTCTGCTCCTATTGAGCCTTGGATTATTTACTTTGGTGTTTTGGACTGGACTTATGGAGATTTACTCCTTACTGACAATATTGCGACAGCCACACTACGGACACGGTACCAAACAGGATGCTTAGATATAAGTAATATGTATGTCACTGATTGAATTGTTTATGTTTATATATAAAACTAGCTGTACCCGGCACGCGTTGCTGTGCCCTATTTAGGAGATGCGGGGAAGTCTGAGTATATAAGGGTTTGAAATGATGCTAGTTATGGTCTTGGTGGGTGTGTGCATGTGTATATGTGTGTATGTAGTGTATATATGTGGGTGTATATGTATATATGTGTATGTGTGTTTATATATGTATGCGTGTGTATGGTACTGTATATGTGTGTGCATGTGTACATACACATGAGGTGGGAAAAAGGGGGGAAGAAGGGGTCTGAGGCTGAGAGAGGAAAAGAAGGGGGCTGAGGGGGAGGGGGAGAAGCGAAGGCGCCTGCGGCGGACGTGGGGGGGTTAGCCATAGGCTGAGGGGGAGAAGGAAAGGTCCTGAGGCTGATGGAGGAGAAGAAGGGGGCTGAGGAGGGAAAAGAAGGCGGCAGCAGCGACCCCGGTCCTTTCCTCTTCACCCTCTGCCATCCGGAGGGCAGTAGCGGCGAGGGCTGCGTCCCCAGGCCTCGTCCTTCTTCACCCTCCGTCCTCCGGAGGGCAGGCTCAGGGGCGCGGCGTCTTATCGGAGTAACCAGGAGGTCTCCTTGTGGTAGCCGCTGCTCCGTGGCGGCCGCCATCTTTCCTGGCGGCACCTCGGGCCAGGCGGGGGCGGAATCTCCGGAATGCGGCATCAGTTTCCGGCTGGACCCTTTTTCTGACGGATTGACTTCCGTCGGAGCCTTTTTGGCCGGACCGGAAGTGGTTCGGCCGCCATGTTTTTTTGTAGTTTTTTGTGGTTTTTTGCAGTGTTGCTTCCCCGGAGAGCCGCAGAAGCGACCGATGCGGCAGAGAGCGGCTGCGCGGTGAAGTTGATGGTGTGTGGGGAGAGAGGGGGACGGAATGGGTTGGGGGTTGGGGGAGTCAGAGTGCGCAGTGTGTTTGCTGTCTCTCTGTCCTGCGTTGTGGTGTTGGGGGGTTGTAGGGCGCCTGCGCGATGGCTCTCACTGTGTTCTGCGCTCGTGCCAGCGCAGAATGGGAGTCAATGGGCGGTTTTTGGGGGCTGATTTTGGGGGGGTTTGAAGGTAGGTAGGTGGGTTTTTTTGTGTGATGGCAATACCTCGTGGTCTGTGGGAATGTGTCTCGTTGGATTGGTGTGTCTGGGGGGCTTAGTTTGGCCGTGCATAACGTCCTTTGCACGACCACTCTCTTTATATATATATAGATGGAAAAATAATTGCACATATTGTGTTGAACTATTCTTGTTAGTGGAAGGAGAAGTTACCACCTGCAGCTTTCTGAACCCTGACAACCTTTTGATCTTTATAGGCGTATTATAGCTGTTCCCTCTCTCCGCTTTCTTCTCGCCTTAGGAGGGATGTGTCCATTCCGACACATCAGTGGGGAGAAGACCGTGGTCTGCAAACACTGGCTACGAGGGCTGTGCAAAAAGGGAGACCAGTGTGAATTTCTGCATGAATATGACATGACCAAGATGCCTGAATGTTACTTCTACTCAAAATATGGTAAGAATTAATAATAATCACTGATCTAGATTATTAAAGATGGTTTTCTGTGGGCGAGCAGATGGCGACTACAGAAAACCAGTTTTTGTATCCGAAACTAGAGCTGATGCGGTCTGTCCAATGCAACTTTCCAAATAACCAAACCGAATTTAAAGTTGGCCTGATTCATAACTAATGTTGGAGACTGGTCGCTGGTCAAAGTGGTCCATGGTCAAAAAAAAGTTTGGGAGCCACTGCTCTAAGGCAGTGTTTTTCAACCTTTTTTGAGCCTCGGCACACTTTTTACATTTACAAAAAAATGACACTGTGACACTCTGACACAGTCATACATATAGTTAATATGTTTTTAAACGTATTTATACACTCAGCGTGAAACCTGGTCCTGTTTCGATGAACACAACATAGGTCTCCTGGCAGGAATGGCAGAAAGACACACACAAAGGTCTTGCTCAACAGCTGTCAGTCTCTCTCTGTGTTTAGTTTTTCCTCAGGGAAGCCGGCTGGAAAGAGGGCAGCGAGACAAAAGCACACTCTGAGGCAGAGAGTTCCACTGCTGAACAGCTCTCACAGTCAGGGAAACATGCTTCCCTGTGATGTTTGCTTTTCTGCCTGCGCTCTTGGGCTCTCTCTCTCTCTCGCTATATATATATATATATATATATATGTATATATATATATATATATATATATATAATGTAATGCTCATATTGTTTCCTGTTGTTTTTACTGTATATTGGCTTTATGTTTTTAGGTTTTATGTTTATTGTACGGCTGCTGGTTGTATGCGCAGCATGTTTTTTATTGTATGTAATCCGCCCCGAGCCTGCAGGGAGGAGCGGAATATAAGATCGAATAATAAATAAATAAATAAATAAAATATGTGGGATTAACATAACTCAAAAACCACTGCACAAATTGCTGCCAAAATTGGCCACAAAACATACTAATACTAACCTAAGGAGGGGACCATCAGTCAAAAAATAGATTTTGTCATTTGGGAGTTGTAGTTGCTGGGATTTATAGTTAACACACAAACAAAGAGCATCCTGAACTCTTGCAACAATGGAATTGAAACAAACTTGGAATGAATACTCAATATGCCCAAATGTGAACACGGCTCAAAAAAGGTTGGGAAACACTGCTCTAAGTGGATAAGGATGGAAAACAGTGGTTCTTTGGATGGTAAAGGACACGCAAGTCAATTACAGTGTTCCCTCGCTACTTCGCGGTTTGCTTATTGCGGACTCGCTGTTTTGCGGATTTAAAAAAATATTAATTTCAAATATATATCATGGTATTTTTGCTGTTTTGTGGAGTTTTGCCGCTGCTGCTCTCCAAGGCGCTTTCCCTCCTCAGTCCTCCCTCCTTGCTTCTCTCTCTCTCTCTCTCTCTCTCTCTCTCTCTCTCCCTTCAAAAAGCTAAACATACCGGGAATTTTAAAAAATACACAAAATCAAGTAAGCCGACGTTCCTCACATCCTCCAGCTTTGAAGGCCCGTTCCTTCCTTTCCTTCACTTTATTTTAAGTTTATAAAGACGTAGAATAGTGTGTAACTATTTTAATGTATAAATATTAAAATTAATAGAGCATCCCTACATCGCGGTTTTTCACTTATTGAGGGACGTCCTGGAACGTAACCCCAGCAATAAGTGAGGGAACACCGTATATCCATTTGTAAAACCATTTCGTGAGACCATTCCTGATGCGCAGTGTGTGCTTGTCTACTGCAGGGGAATGCAGCAACAAGGAGTGCCCGTTCTTGCACATTGATCCAGAGTCCAAGATCAAAGATTGTCCTTGGTATGATCGAGGGTTTTGTAAACATGGTACGTATATGGGATGTTATTGTTGGTTTCGGTGCGCTACAAGGTTGCTTTCAAACAGGCATGGGCCAACTTGGGCCCTCCAGGTGTTTTGGACTCCAACTCCCAGCATTCCTAACAGCCGGTAGGCTGTTAGGAATGCTGGGAGTTGGAGTCCAAAACACCTGGAGGGCCCAAGTTGGCCCATGCCTGCTTGAAAGTGTCTTCATTGCATAAAATTTGGTTACTCTTGTATCTGAAAATGTGAAACATCATAAGACATTGGTTCGTAGAGCATGCTGGTGCTAAGCAATGCTTTCTCGATCTTTACATTTCTTGCACTTGTGTGTGGTGACCATACCGTTGTATCTTGCAGGTCCGATCTGCAGACACAGGCACACACGGCGTGTTATTTGCGTCAATTACCTGGTGGGTTTCTGTCCAGAGGGCCCTGCCTGCAAATTCATGCAGTGAGTACACTTCAGGATTATCTCCTCGCTAAACGTAAACAGTGTGTGTATGTATATGTGTATATCTATAATCTATACTAGCTGTGCCCGGCCACACGTTGCTGTGGCATAGTCTGGTGGTATGGAAAAGTAAATAATGAGGAATATATATATATTTAATATATTTTATTTCTTAAAGCTTGTGAGTAAAGTCTCCTTGGGTGATGTTGCTTCCAAGTTGTAGTTCTTTCTGCGTTGTTTCTCTTCGAGACCCGTTCGGCGTGTCTTCTCGAAAGAGGCTGCAGCATTGTGGATAGTGCGTCTCCATGCCTCCCGATGTGAGGCCAGGGTGGACCATTGTTGGGGATCAATCTGGCCGAGCCTGAGATGTTGTTTCAGGGAGTCCTTGTATCTCTTTTTGGGGGCGCCTCTCTTGCGCGTGGCGAGTTCACCATAGAGTAGTATCTTTGGGAGGCGGTGGTCCTCCATCCTAGAGACGTGCCCTGCTCAGCGCAGCTGTGTTCTCAATAGCTTGGCCTCAGTGCTGGTGATCCCTGCTTGCTCACATAGTCAGTCTAGTGTACATTTAGGATTGTGTGAAGACAGCGCTGATGAAAGCATTCGAGGAGTCGTAGGTGTTGGCGATAGGTGACCCATGTTTCAAACCCATATAGGAGAATGGACAGTATGATAGCTCTGTACACACTGATTTTGGTGCTTTGCCTCAGGTGCTTGTTGCTCCAGACTCTTTTGTGAAGCCTTCCGAATGCACTCTATGCCTTTGCTAATCTGTGATCTATCTCTTTATCAACCTTGGCGCCTGAAGAGATGATGCTTCCCAGGTAGATGAACTGCTGAACGGACTTAAGCACAGATGTGCCTATGCTGACGTGGGGGTGATGGTGTTCTTCCTGTGGTGTGGGCTGGTAGAGGACTTCTGTTTCCTTCAGGCTGACTTCCAGCCCAAACAGCTCTGCAGCTGCTGCAAAGCAGTATATATTGAGATAATATATTATATTATATTACAATGTAACATAACATATTATTACCATATTATATTATATCATAATGCTATATATATATATTATTCATTTAAATAAAATAATTTAAATAGTTTGGGGATAGTAACACAGTGGCTTAGACTTTGCAGGTTTAATATTGGGTAAATGCTAAACTTTGTGGTGCAGCAGGTTAAACCGCTGAGCTGCTGAAATTGCTGACCGAAACATTGACTGTTGAATCCGGGGGAATGTGGTGAGCGCCTGCTGTTAGGCCCAGCTTCTGCCAAGTTAGCAGTTCCAAAACATGCAAATGTGAGTAGATTAATAGGTACCGCTCCGGTGGAAGGTAATGGCACTCCATGCAGTCATGCCGGCCACAGACCTTGGAGGTGTCTATGGACAACGCTGGCTCTTTGGCTTAGGAATAATGATGAGCATCAGAGTCCTGGAATTGGGCACGACCGGACTTAATGTCAGGGGGAAACTTTACCTTCTATATTTTCTTTTACAAACAGCCCCCGATTTGAGCTTCCCATGGGAACCACAGATCAACCCCCGCTGCCTCCACCAACACAACCACAGCAAAAGGTATGTAGATGCTCCAAACTTTGAGTTGTCTTCCACTTTCAAAAGGCTTTTGACCAAGTCCCTCACCAAAGGCTCCTAAACAAGCTCTTCAGCCATGGACTCAGGGGACAGGTCTTGTCCTGGATTGGAACCTGGCTAAACTGTAGGAGACAAAGGGTGGTAATAAACGGACATTTCTCTGGGTGGAAAGAGGTGAGAAGTGGCGTACCCCAAGGTTCAGTTGGGGTCCGTTACTTTTTAATTTATTCATTAATGATCTGGATGTAGGAGTGAATTCTGAGGTGGCAAAGTTTGCAGACGACACTAAATTGTTCAGGTAGTTAAAAATGAAATTGATTGCAAAGAGCTCCAGAAAGATCTCTCGAAATTGAGTGAATGGGCAACAAAGTGGCAAATGCATTTTAACCTAAACAAGTGTAAAGTCATGCACATCGGGGCAAAGAACCCCAACTACACCTACCAATTGATGGGGTCAAAGCGTTCCGAGACAAACCAGGAAAGGGATCTTGGGGTCTTGGTGGACAGCTCAATGAAGATGTCAACCCAGTGCGCAGCAGCAGTGAAAAAAGCAAATTCTATGCTTGGCATGATCAGGAAGGGAATCGAAAATAGGTCGGCACATGTTGTATTGCCTCTCTACAAATCTATGGTGAGGCCACATCTGGAGTACTGTGTACAATTCTGGTCTCCGCACCTCAAGAAGGATATAACGGAACTGGAAAAAGGTACAGAAAAGGGCAACAAGAATGATCCAAGGGATGGAGCGGCTCCCTTATGAAACCAGGTTGCAACGCCTTGGTCTTTTCAGCCTTGAAAGACGGCGTTTAAGAGGTGACTTGATCGAAGTGTATAAAATCATGCATGGGATAGAAAAGGTGAACAAAGAAAAAATATTTTCTTTGTCACAAAACACTAGGACTAGAGGGCACTCCCTGAAGCTCCAAGGTAGGAAAATTAGGACTAATAAAGGGAAATATTTCTTCACCCAGAGGGTCATTGGGTTATGGAACTCACTTCCAGAGGAGGTTGTGACAGCGGTCAGCCTGGACAGCTTCAAGGCAGGATTAGACAGATTCATGGATACCAAGGGAATCAGGAGTTACTGAAATGGACATCCAAGTGCCACCTCGGAGTTGGTTGAGGTAGGCAGGATTTCCCTGGGTACTGGTTGTGGGGGGTCGGGAGCAGGTGAGGGTTTTGCCCTCCTTTCTGCTAGAGATCCCCGTGTACAACTGGTGGGCCACTGTGTGACACAGAAGGCTGGACTAGATGGGCTGAGGCCCGATTCAGCATGGCTCTTCTTATGTTCTTATGTTCTTAAATGTCTGAGCTTGCATTTCTTTCTTCTTAATACGATGGGTTCATCGGAATAGCTTGAGCCAATCTCGACCAGATGGTCACACTTCCTTAGGCAATCCGTCATAGCCCGAGGGTGATGGTCCTCCAAGTCTGGTGTTTTGGCGGTGGGTCTGTAGGAGCCTACGGAGCCCTATTCTTGATCCGCATGTTCTCCCACAGTGAGAACATTGATTTCCAGGTGGAAGGCAGTCCCAGTCAGGGTTGGCTTGATGCGCTTTCCCTTTGGCACTTTTCTCCCTTTCGCCCTCCATCCGTGCCTCTTCGGATTCTGCAGCACTGCTGGTCACAGCTCACCTCTAGCTAGAGCGCTCAAGGGCCAGGACTTCCCAGATCTTGGTTTCGATGCCACAGTTTTTAAGGTTAGCTTTAAGCCCATCTATTTTTCGGTCCACCAGCATTACATTTCCCATACAGAATATTTCCTTCAATAAGTTGAAGCAGGAAAAATATATAGTGCTTACATGAGCGGCTTCAGTTATGGCATTGCAAAGTAGAGTTGGTAGATCATTACAAGTCGTTTCTCTTATTGAATTAAGAATATTTCTTTTCTGGACACCAGTATTTATTTATTTATTATTTATTTATTATTTCGCATTTGTCTGTGCCCCCCCCCCCCCCAACGGCTCGGGGCGACTTACAATAGTTCGTAAAATAAAATTGACAGATAACTCATAAACCACAGTAATACCATTAAGATGGAATTACAATTAGAACAGTTGAAGCAACAAATGGAGTCGCAGTGGGCTGACAGCCAGGCGGTGTGAGCTACAGTCTAGCTAACTCCGAAGGCTTGTTGGAACAGCAATGTCTTAACTGCTCTCCTGAACGGGAGGAGGCCCTGGGTGGCACGGATGCCGGCGGGCAGTGCGTTCCACATGGTAGGGGCTGCAACAGAGAAAGCCCGGCGGCGGGTTGCGGACAGATGGTAGGTGCTCACATTTGGGATGACCAGGAGGTTTAGCTCTTCGGAGCGCAGTGATCTGGTGGGATGATATGGGACGAGGCGGTCCCGCAGGTACACTGGCCCCAGACCATGTAAGGCCTCAAAAGTCAGGACTAACACTTTGAAGGCAATCCGGCATTCAATTGGGAGCCAGTGCAGTTCGCGCAGGATTGGCGTGATGTGGTGGCCAATCGGGACCACCGCCAGGAGTCGCGCTGCGGCGTTCTGCACCAGCTGGAGTCTCCGGATTACCGACAGAGGAAGGCCAATGTAAAGAGCGTTACAGTAGTCCAGCCTCGAGATGACCGTGGCTTGGATCACTGTGGCCAAGTCGCGCCGGGACACATAGGGGCCAGCTTCCTCGCCTGGCGAAGATGGAAAAATGCTACCCTGCTGACACTGGGAGACGTGGGCCTCCATCGACAACAGGGGGTCCAAGGTTACTCCTAAGCTCTTAACAGAGGGCGACGGACATAATGTCACGCCGTCCAGGGTTGGAAGCTGAACATCCCTACAGCCCGGAGGACCCAGCCACAGGATCTCCGTCTTTGCCGGATTCACCTTCAACCTACTGGCTCGCAGCCATCCAGTGACGGCCTCAAGGCAACGATGGAAATTATCGGGTGCGGATTCGAGGCTGCCCTCCATCTTCAAGATAAGCTGGGTGTCATCAGCGTACTGGTGGCACACCAGCCCAAAACTACGCACCAGCTGGGCAAGTGGTCGCATATAGATGTTAAATAAGAGGGAGAGAATAGCCCCTGAGGAACCCCGCAAAGAAGCGGGAACCCCGGAGACATCCTTGCCCCTCCTCACTCGTTGTAGCCGGTTCCGGAGGAAGGAGGTCACCCACTAAAGGGCTGTCCCCTAACTCCGGCCCTGGCAAGGCGGTGAGTCCATAGATCATAATCGACTGTATCAAACGCCGCTGTGAGGTCCAATAACACGAGCAGCGCCGATCCGCCCTGATCCAGCTGGCAGTATGCTCCTGATACTCCCATTAGCTGTTGCGTGGGCTGCACCTATGAGATTGCTGCTTCTGTATCAGAAGATATGCCTGGACTACGAGTGTTGGATTATGTGATTTTACTCATTTTTATTGATAATGTTTTAATTCCACTTTTTAATGGTAAACGATGTCATGTTTTATTATTTAATCGTATGCTATTATCGTTATGTTAGGTTTCTGTATGTGAGGCCTTAAATTTTGCCATAATTGTGTTGGGAATCGCTTTGAGTCCCCCACTGGGGTGAGAAAAGTGGTATATAAGTGAAATAAATTTATTTATTTGTGACATTGATATGCCGCTCTTCTCATCCTGAAGGGGACTCAGAGCAGCTTACAAGCCATAGCACAATATTAATATTATATATTACATTGTACTATAACATTATACTGTAATGTTAATAGTAATATTACATGTAATATAACAGGGCTGTCCAACTGGCGGCCCCGGGGCCGGATCCGGCCCCGTAGCCTGTTGGACACGGCCCCACCTATGCCCTCAGCCGCCATTTTAAATTTAAAAAAAAAAATCGATTTTTTTTTTTTTAAAATGGCGGCCGGGGGAGGGAGGCGGGGCAGGGAGGAGGAAGAGAGCTAGCTCTTCCTTTTCGGCGCCTCCTCCTACCTAGGGGGAGCCGAAAAGGGCAGAAGGCGGCGCCAAGAGCAGCGCGTCACAGGCCTGGCGTGACGCGCTGCTCTTGGCACCGCCTACTCCTCCTTTTCGGCGGCTCCCGGCCCAGGAAGGGAGGGGGCACCGAAAGGAGGAGTAGGCGGTGCCAAGGGGCAGCGCGTCACGCCAGGCCTGTGACGCGCTGCCGTTGGCGCCGCCTTCTGCCCTTTTCGGCACCGAGAGAGGGACCGAGAAGCGATCCAGGCAGGGAGGAGGAGCCAGCTCTCTTCCTCCTGCCTGGATCGCCCCTTCTCCCTCTCTCGGCGCCGCCATTGCGAGGCAGTTTGCAGCGGCGGCGCCGAGAGAGGGACGGAGGGGGTGATCCAGGCAGGAGGAAGACAGCTGGCTCCTCCCTCCCTGCCTGGATCGCCCTTCTCCCTCTCTCGGCGCCGCCGTTGCGAGGCAGTTTGCAGCGGCGTCGCTGAGAAAGGGACAAGGCGGCGGTACAGGGAGGAGGGGCCAGCTATCTTCCTCCCTGCCTGGATCGCCCTTCTCCCTTTCTCGGCGGCGCCGCTGCGAACTGCCCGCAACGGCGGCGCCGAGAGAGGGACGGAGGGGGCGATACAGGCAGGAGGAAGACAGCTGGCTCCTCCTCCTTCGCCCCTCCTCCTTCCCCGCACCGCGGCGTCCGCGGGGAGGAGGAGGGGCGAAGGAGGAGGAAGTCAGCTGGCCCCGTCCCCGCTATCGGCCCCGCCCTGCTCACTGATCACCTGCGGCCCCCAGGTGATCAGTGATCCTTCTTCCGGCCCTTGGGCTGGAAGAAGTTGGACAGCACTGTAATATAAAATATATAATTATAATATATTGTTATTATTAGTAGTATTATATTGTATTACATTATAATATTATCAATATATGTATACCTAGCAGGGTGCCCACACTTTATTAGCTTGTGAGCTACCTTTATAACAACCAAGTCAAAAGGATCTACTTGGCGCGCTGCTGGTGCCCCGCCGCGCGCGCGCTCCTGCTGCCATTTTTTGCCTGCGCAGGACTTCTTTCGCCAATATGGCTTTAGTGGGTGGGCCCTGGCGCTCGTCTCTTGACACGGTGTGGTGACGTGACCGCTCATTGGTTGCTCCTGGGGGTGACAGGAGCAAGGGGAAGACGCGCGCAGGGATAGGATGCGAGGCTGCGGGAGGGAGTGAGTGAGTGTGTGTGTGAGAGAAGGCCTCGCCGGAGGAGGATGGTCCCCGCGGTGGGGCTGCAGCTGACGAGCACGCCCTCGATGCCGGTGATTGAAGCCTGGACGGCGCCCCGCCTCGCACCCCGCCCAGTCTCGCTCTCGCCTCGGCGGCACTGGGGCCTCATCCAGGCTTCACTCACCGGCATCGAGGGTGCTCTTCAGCTGCAGCCCCACCGCGGGGACCATCCTCTGGCGAGGCCTTCTCTCTCTCGCAAACACACTCCCTCCCTCCCGCAGCCTCGCATCCTATCCCTGCGCATGCCTTCGCCTTGCTCCCGCCCCCCTCCCAGGAGCAACCAATGGGCATCACCACACCGTGTCAAGAGACTAAAGCCTCATTGGCAAAAGAAGCCCCGCGCGGGCGGAAGGCGATGGCGGGAGCCCGGGCGAGGTGCGCGCGCGCAGAAGTGCCCCATCCGGCTGCAAGCAACCTCAAATGGATTTGGGATCGACTTCCTGGGCAGCCCTGATATACAGTATATTATATTATAAGCACAGTGCAGGAGGCAAGATGGAACTGCCTTCCTGGCCCCTTTCTTCACTCTGAATCCCTCCTTATTATCCAGGATTTTCGCTTATCCAATGTTTTGCCAGCCTGTTTATGTTGGATAAGTGAGAGACTACTGTACAGCCTGTCACTGGCATGCTGCATTATTTATGTTGGTATTGTATCCCACAGTAGTTAATTGTAAAGCTGAAGGGAATGTATGTGCGATGGATAGTTCAAAGCTAGTGCTCTGATGACAATGTCTATGTGTATGGTTGTTTTCCTTCCTCAGCAAAACAACAACAACAACCCGCCATTGCAAAGGTCGTCCTCCCTCATCCAGCTGACAAGCCTGAACTGTTCTCCCATCCAACAGCGGACTCCTCAGGTCATTGGCGTCATGCAGTCTCAAAGCAATAGCACAGGGAACAGAGGCCCTCGGCCGCTGGAGCAGGTCACCTGTTACAAGGTATGTTGACAGTGCCTTTCGTCATAGGGGGAGAGTTGAATGGAAGGGTGTGAATCCTGTGCCCCAAACACAGAGGTCTTTAGGCAGGCCTGGGCAAACTTCGGCCCTCCAGGCGTTTCGGACTCCAACTCCCACAATTCCTAACAGCCACTTTGGGAACCACTGTTCTAAGTTAATTGCTGTTGATTATTGTTTTAATCTTACTGCTATTGTTTAACTTTGTATTTATGGTTTATATCAGTGCTGTCCAACTTCTGGCGGGTCCAGGGCCGGATAAGAGGTCACTGATGACCTGCGGGGCCGCTCGGCCTTGCCCCCAGCCCAGGCCCCGCCCCTAAAGCCGCCGAAAAGGAGTAGGCGGCGCCAAGAGCAGCGCGTCACGCCAGGCCTGTGACGCGCTGCTCTTGGGCCCGCCTTCTGCCCTTTCGGCCCTCCTGCCTAGGAAGGGGGGTGCCGGGGGGCAGACCGGCGCCAACGGCAGCGCGTCACAGGCCTGGCGTGACGCGCTGCCCCTTGGCACTGCCGACTCCTCCTTTTCGGCGCCCCCTCCCTTCCTAGGCCGGGGAGCCGCCGGCGCCAAGAGCAGCGCGTCACGCCAGGCCTGTGACGCGCTGCTCTTGGCGCCGCCTTCTGCCCTTTTTCGGCGGCTCCCCTGCCCTAGGAAGGGAGGGGGCGCCGAAAAGGAGGAGCTAGCTCTCTTCCTCCTCCCTGCCCCGCCTCCCCCGGCCGCCATTTTTTTTTTTAAAAAATCGTTTTTTAAAAAATTAAAAATGGCGGCTGAGGGCATAGGTGGGGCCGTGTCCAACAGGCTACGGGGCCGGATCCGGCCCCGGGGCCGCCAGTTGGACAGCCCTGGATTAGATCGTACTAGCTTGGGGACCTGACGCTGCCCGGGTTATTTGGGAAAGGCATTGTTTGCCAGTGCTCCCAGTTTAATGTAGATCCAATGTCAGATGAATTCAGTAGGTGTGGGTGAACTACAACTCCCATATGGAAGTTCCTTCACCCATGGTCCATGCTCCTTCAATCTGCACCACCATGTAGAGTGGGTCATGGGGGCTCTGTATGCCTAGTTTGGTTGTGAACAATCATTGGTGTGGGTTGTAGTGGTCCCAGGAAGTGAGTGAAGGTAGTGAAAATCCCATCATCCATGGACTGTCGTCCTGCAAACCGCACCAGGATGTAGAGTGGTTAATGGGGGCTCTGTGTGCCAAGTTTGGTCTTGATCAGTCATTGGATGAGGGTTGCAGTGATCTCAGAAACTGAGTGAAGGTACTGCAAGTCCCATCATCCGTGATCCATCCTACCCCAAACCGCACCAGGATGTAGAGTGGGTCATGGGGACTTTGCGTGCCAAGTTTCGTCTTGATCAGTCATTGATGAGGGTTGCAGCGGTCTCGGGAAGTGAGTGGAGGTACTTCAAGTCCCATCATCCATGGTCTGGGATGTAGGAATGCTGGCCAATCAGAATCCTTTATGCAAATACTCCCTCAGTGGCAACCAATCCCCTCTGTCTGGTGCCTTAGAGCAGTGTTTCTCAACCAGTGTGCCGTGGCACACTAGTGTGCCGTGAGCGATCATCAGGTGTGCCGCGAGAAAAGCTCTCTGCCCCCCTTCCTTCCCCCCTCCTCCTGCCAAACTCCTGCTGCTTGGGAGAGGAGGAGGAAGGGCCAGGTGGCAGCGAAGAAAAAGAAGGGACCGGGGCACTGCCTCCTTCGGCCGTTTCCCCAACCAGCCTCCAATCTGCCATGACTCTCGCCCCTTGCTTGTTGAAGCCGCACGGAGGAGCCCTGCCTACTGAAGCCCGTCCACCGCTCATGCTCCTCCTCTGTGGGAGAGCTGAAGCCGGGAGGCATGGCGCAGCCTGGCTCCGCTCCTCCCCGGCTTCAGCACTCCCACAGCTTTGCCAGCCTTCAGGGGGCAGTGCCAAGCCAGCGGTGGCAGAGACAGCACAATGCTGGCTTGGCACTGCCCTCTCAAAGCTGGCGAAGCTGTGGGAGAACTGAAGCCGGGAAGAGGGTTCAGGGCATAGTGCGGCTTGGCTCCACCCCCTCCCCCGGCTTCAGCGCTCCCACAGCTTCGCCAGCCTTGAAGGGGCAGTGCCAAGCCAGCAGTGGCAGAGCCAACACAATGCTGGCTTGGCACTGCCCCCTAAGGCTGGCGAAGCTGAGAGAACTGAAGCCGGGGAGGGGTGGGGCATGGCGTGGCCTGGCTCCTCCCTCCCGGCTTCAGCACTCCCACAGCCGCCAGCCTTGAAGGGGGCAGTGCCAAGCCAGCGATGGCAGAGCCCACACACTGCTGGCTTGGCCCTGCCCCAAAGGCTGGCGGTTATGAGAGAACTGAAGCCGGGGGAGGGGGTGGGGCATGGGGTGGCCTGGCTCCTCCCCCTCCCCGGCTTCAGCACTCCCACAGCTTCGCCAGCCTTGAAGGGGCAGTGCCAAGCCAGCGATGGCAGAGCCAACACAATGCTGGCTTGGCACTGCCCCCTAAAGGCTGGCGATGTTATGAGAGAACTGAAGCCGGGGGAGGGGGTGGGGCATGGCGTGGCCTGGCTCCTCCCCCTCCCCGGCTTCAGCACTCCACAGCTTTGCCAGCCTTGAAGGGGGCAGTGCCAAGCCAGCGATGGCAGAGCCAACACAATGCTGGCTTGGCACTGCCCCTAAAGGCTGGCGGTTATGAGAGAACTGAAGCCGGGGAGGGGTGGGGCATGGCGTGGCCTGGCTCCTCCCTCCCCCCAGCTTCAGCACTCCACAGCCGCCAGCCTTGAAGGGGCAGTGCCAAGCCAGCGATGGCAGAGCCAACACAATGCTGGCTTGGCACTGCCCACTAAAGGCTGGCGAAGTTATGAGAGAACTGAAGCCGGGGGAGGGGGTGGGGCATGGCGTGGCCTGGCTCCTCCCCCTCCCCGGCTTCAGCACTCCCAGCAGGTCACCACCCCCAGCCGTGCTTTACTGTGTTACAGTATCATTTTGTGTCATTTTGGTTGGTGGAGCGCGCCCGGATTTTTTTAATGTTAAAAGTGTGCCACAGCTCAAAAAAGGTTGGGAAACACTGCCTTAGAGTGTTGGAGTTCTGAGGCTGGCCAATCAGAGTCCTTTATGCAAATAATCCCACAGTGGCAACCAATCGAAACGCTGCCACATATTCCTCCGCACCTCCCACCGCAAGCACTGACTTTTATTATGTACATAGATTGATTGTGGCATTGGATTGCCTCTGTTAGCCGCTCTGAGTCCCCCTTTCGGGGGTTGAGAAGGGCGGGGTAAAAACCGCTGTAAATAAATAAATAATAAATAAACAAACAAGTATCTTCCAACTGACCCATGTTGTTTTTTTCATGGCACATCTGCACTTTGTACTGTCTTGTTTTTAAACTATAGATTGCTTAAAATATGTATTGATTTTCTCTCCCCCCCTTTTTTTTCCCAACAGTGTGGTGAGAAAGGACATTATGCCAACAGATGTACCAAAGGACATTTGGCTTTTCTTAGTGGACAGTGAGCCGCGGTGAAATTGTACAGCCCTTTTTTTTATATATATATATATATTGGAGCCAGATTGTAAATACCACTTTCTTTTGGAACTGTTTCTCTCCTCCTTCTTCTTCTCCTTCATGCCTGTCTCGAAAGGACTGGTGGACTGTGAACATGTGATTAATATGTTGCCTTCTTTTTTGTGTGTCTTATGGAAAGAAGATACGAGCCATTTAGGGACAAAGAATAGCTTGTAGTATTCGCCTTTGTTCAATGTGGAGGAATTGGGTGAAGACCAAACCTAATACATATATGTCTCTTTACAACCAGTGTGCAGAACAGGCACTTATTGTTTCCATATGTTTGGCCCGGAAACCTTCAATATTTAGTCTTTGGTTGAGTGGCAAAATACAGTGCGTTTGTTCATAAGACAACGTATCTTACACAACTTCTAACACTTTTTTAGCATGCGAGCAGGGCGGAACAGGGGGAGGGGAGGGGCTTGGTGCGGCCTGGCTCCGCCCCCCTCTGGCTTCAGCTCTAGCAGCAGCTGCTCCAGCCTTGAGGAGGGCAGGGCCAAGCCAGTGGTGGAATAGCTAGCACAAGGCTGGCTTGGTCCTGCACTCCTCAAGGCTGGAGCAGCTGCTGGGAGTGCTGAACCTGGGGAGGGGGGGGGCTTGTCATGTCCTGGCTCCGCCCCCTCTGGCTTCAGCTAGAGCAGCTGCTGGGAGTGCCTTGAGGGCAGGGCCAAGGCGGGTTTTGATGCACCTGGCTCCGCCCCCTCTGGCTCCTCAGCTGGAGCAGCTGCTGGGAGTGCCAAAGCCGGCGGAGGGGCGTGGCTTGGGGTGGCCTGGCTCTGCCCCCTCTGGCTTCAGCTCTAGCAGCAGCTGCTCCAGCCTTGAGGGCAGGGCCAAGCCAGTAATGGCATAACTAGCACAAGGCTGGCTTGGTCCTGCCCTCCTCAAGGCTGGAGCAGCTGCTGGGAATGCCAAAGCCGGTGGAGGGGGCGGGGCTTGGTGTGGCCTGGCTCCGCCCCCTCTGGCTTCAGCTAGAGCAGCTGCTAGGAGTGCCAAAGCCGGCGGAGGGGGCGGGGCTTGTTGCAGCCTGGCTCCGCCCCCCTCTGGCTTCAGCTCTAGCAGCAGCTGCTCCAGCCTTGAGGGCAGGGCCAAGCCAGTGGTGGAATACAAGGCTGTACAAGGCTGGCTTGGCACTGCCCTCCTCAAGGCTGGAGCAGCTGCTGGGAGTACCAAAACCGGGGGGGGCGGGGCTTGTCATGTCCTGGCTCCGCCCCCTCTAGCTTCAGCTCTAGCAGCAGCTTCTCCAGCCTTGAGGAGGGCAGGGTCAAGCCAGTGGTGGAATAGCTAGTACAAGGCTGGCTTGGCACTGCCCTCCTCAAGGCTGGAGCAGCTGCTGGGAGTGCCAAAACCGGGGGGGCGGGGCTTGTCATGTCCTGGCTCCGCCCCCTCTGGCTTCAGCTATAGTAGCAGCTGCTCCAGCCTTGAGGAGGGCAGGGTCAAGCCAGTGGTGGCATAGCTAGCACAAGGCTGGCTTGGCCCTGCCCTCCTTAAGGCTGGAGCAGCTGCTGGGAGTGCCGAAGCCGACGGAGGGGGCGGGGCTTGGTGCGGCCTGGCTCTGCCCCCCTCTGGCTTCAGCTGGAGCCGCTGCTGAAAGTGCCGAAGCCGGAGGGGGGCGGGCTTGGTGTGGCCTGGCTCCGCCCCCTCTGGCTTCAGCTAGAGCAGCTGCTAGGAGTGCCAAAGCCGGCAGAGGGGCGGGGGCTTGTTGCGGCCTGGCTCCGTCCCCTCTGGCTTCAGCTAGAGCAGCTGCTGGGAGTGCCAAAGCCGGCAGAGGGGGCGGGGCTTGTTGCGGCCTGGCTCCGCACCCCTCTGGCTTCAGCCCTAGCAGCAACTGCTCCAGCCTTGAGGAGGGCAGGGCCAAGCCAGCCTTGTGCTAGTTATGTCACCACTGACTTGTCCCTTCCCTCCTCAAGGCTGGAGCAGCTGCTGGGAGTGCCGAAGCCGGCGGAGGGGGCGGGGCTTGGCGGGGCCTGGCTCCGCCCACTGGCTTCAGTTCTAGCAGCAGCTGCTCCAGCCTGGAGGAGGGCGGGGCCAAGCCGCTGGTGGCATAGCTAGCACAAGGCTGGCTTGGCACTGCCTTCCTCAAGGCTGGAGAAGCTGCTGGTTGAGCTGAAGCTGGGGGGCGGAGCTTGGCGCAGCCTGGCTCCGCCCCCTCTGGCTTCAGCTCTAGCAGCAGCTGCTCCAGCCTTGAGAGCAGGGCCAAGCCAGTAATGACATAGCTAGCACAAGGTTGGCTTGGCCCTGCCCTCAAGGCTGGAGCAGCTGCTGGGAGTGCCAAAGCTGGCGAGAGAGTGGTGTCCAACAGCAAAATACCCTTCGTGGGGACAGTCCAGCCATTCGAATGTGTTGTCGAGGGCTTTCGTGGCCGGAATCACTGGGTTGCTATGAGTTTTCCGGGCTGGAACATGCGCCATACAGCCCGGAAAACTCACATCAACCCAATAGTTAGAATGGTTACTCTTCTGAGCCAAACACTTTTGCAGGCCTCCAATGTTTACAATTCTCTCAACACCAAATGGAAGCAAAGGCCTTCTCTGGAATCTGCTGTGCAATTCGACGCTTGTGAAAAAGTGCCATGATTGTTTCCTCACGTCTTTTTTTTCCCTTTCCCTATGCACTTGTGATCGTCTGTTGAAAAAAAAATTGGTTTAAGCTATTTTTGTTTATCGAATCTAACTTGAAGGCACAGGGCGGAAAGCAATATGTGCCCAGGAAGAACATAAATGGGAATGACACATCCAGGATCAATTAAAAATATTTTTTAAAAGAAGTGCTTCATGTTATCTTCTACTATTAGCTCAGGAATATATTGTTTCCCAACCTTTTTTTGAGCCGCGGCACACTTTTAACGTTTACCAAATCCTGGGGCACACCACCAACCAAAATGACACAAAGTGACACTCTAACGCAGTCATACATATAGTTAATATGTTTTTAAATGTATTTATACACTCAGTGTGAAACCTGGGCCTGTTTCGATGAACACAACATCGATATCCTGGCAGGAGTGGCAGAAAGACACAAACTTCCCACAGAACTCCCACAACCAAGAGAAAATACTATAAGAGTTTGGTGGGCATTGACCTTGAGTTTTGGAGTTGTAGTTCACCTATATCCAGAGAGCACTGTGGACTCAAACAATGTTGGATCAGGACCAAACTTGGCATGAATACTCAATATGCCCAAATGTGAACACAGATGGAGTTTGGGGAAAATTGACCTTTGCATTTGGGAGTTAGTTCCTGGGATTTCCTTTCTTTCTCCCCCTTCATCCTTTCCTTCTCTTCCTTTTCCCTCCCTCTCTCCCCTTCTTTCCTCCATTCTCCCTCTTCCTTCCATCCTTTCTCCCCTTCACTCTTTCCTTCTCCTTGTCTCCTTCCTTTCCCCTCCCTCTCCCCTTCCTTTCCTCCATTCTCTCTTCCTCCCTTCCTTTCTCCCCTTCACCCTTTCCTTCTCTCCTTCCTTTTCCCTCCCTCTCCCCTTCCTTCTTTCCTCTATTCTCTTCCTTTCTCCCCGTTCACCCTTTCCTGCTCTCCTTTTCTCTCTCCTTCCTCTTTTCACTGCCCTCTCCTTTTCTTCTTTTCCTTTCATTATTTTACTTTTTCCTCACTCTTTCTTTTCCCACCCTTTCTTTTTCTCCCTTCCCATTTCCTTCTTTCTTTTCCCCTCCTTGTCTCCTGCTTTTCTTATCTTCCTTTTCCATAGATCGTTCTTCTTTCCTTTCTTCCTCTCCCCCTCCTTTATTTCCTCTGTCTTTGTCTTCCTCCTTCCTTCCTTCTTCTCTTCCTTCCCAGAGTCCTGCCTCTCCGATGCCGTCCGGAGGGACTACCTCGCCGAAGTCGACACCAAGGCCCATCTTCCTTCCTTCCTCCATTCTCCCCCTTCCTTCCTCTTCCTTTCTTTCTCCCCTTCACCCTTTCCTTCTCCTTCCTTCCTTTTCCCTCCCTCTCCCCTTCCTTCTTTCCTCCATTCTCCCTCTTCCTTCCTTTATCCCCTTTCAACCTTTCCCTCCCTCTCTCCCCTTCCTTCTTTCCTCCACTCTCCCTCTTCTATTCTTTTCCCCCCAAGTCTTCCTTTCCTTCTCCTTCCTTTCTTTTCACTTCCCTCTCTCCCTTTTCTTTTCTTCCTTTCCCTTCGTTATTTTACTTTTTCCTCACTCCTTCCTTTCTTTTCCCCACCCCTTCCTTTCCTTTCCTCCCTTCCCATTTCCTTCTTTCTTTTCCCCTCCTTGTCTCTCTCCTGCTTTTTTTTCTTCCTTTTCCATAGGTTATTTTCTTTCTTCCTCTCCCCTCCCTCCATTATTTCCTCTACCTTTCTGTCTGTCTTTCTTTCCCCCTTCCTTCCTTCCGCCTTTTCTTCCTTCCCAGAGTCCTGAGCGTGCCTTTTGCAGAGCCAGGTCTGAAGTGTCCTGTCATTCTGCCGGGGAATCCTTTTCTCATCGTATGTTCGTATAGACTCACATTTAGTTGAATTCAGTCTTAAAACATATTATATATATTCTATGGCTCTCACTGAAATAAATGTCCAAATACTTTGCTTTCCTGGCTCTCTGAGTCAAAAAGGTTCCCGACCCCTGCCCTATGGAATGCATGGGGTTGCCCTACTTTAGTCAACACAGGTCGCTTGAAGGTGCGTGCCTGGCTTATAGTATTCAAACAAGTTCCACAAGCCACACTGACAGTATATATTTTATTGGTCTCGGGGTACGTAACGGATGCCAGAACAGAAATCCACGTGTAAGAGCCGAGCTGCCTCCAGCGGAGAGGGTCCCCCATTGGGCGCCAGAGTGGCAAAACGCATTCTTCCAGTTCGGCCACTCTCAGTGGTACTTCCTCCAGCGATCGTGCTCTAGAACCAAAACAAACCAGTCAAGTTTAAGCTGCCTTTTGGTATGTTCTTGTCTCTAGAGGGGAAACTTGAACACATTTTGTTTACTTTCTCAAACCAATGAAGGGAAATCTAGAAGGCTGTATTTAGGAAACTCTTAAAATGCTTAAACATGCCAATCGGATTGTTATTATTGAAATTCTTGGAGTTGATGGGTTCTATAGGACAGTGCTGCCCAACTTCTTCCGGCCCAAGGGCCGGAAGAAGTGTCACTGATCACCGGGGGGGCCGCAGTGAGCGGGGGGCGTGGCCACTCCCGGGGGCGTGGCCGACCTGCGCGGCCCACTTATTTTCAGGAGGGTTTCCCTGGGTGACGTTAGGCTGGGTAACGCCTGACGTCACCCAGCCTAACGTCACCCAGCGAACCTCCCGCAAGCCTGGATGGCTGCTGGGGGAGAAGCGGCGCTCGCTTCCCCCGCGAGCCTTCCAGGCTTCGAGGGGTTCGCCCGGCTCCTGTGTCTCTCTGAGCAGAGGGACATGGGAGCTGGGCGAAAACTCCCCCGCAAGCCTGGAAGGCTGCCGGGGGAAGCGAGAAGCGGCGCTCGCTTCCCCCGCGAGCCTTCCAGGCTTCGGGGAGGGGTTTTGCCCGGCTCCTGTGTCCCTCTGAGCAGAGGGACATGGGAGCTGGCGAAAAACCCGCAAGCCTGGAAGGCTGCCGGGGAAGTGAGAAGTGGCGCTCGCTTCCCCCGCGAGCCTCCAGGCTTCGGGGAGAGGGGTTTCGCCCGGCTCCTGTGTCTCTCTGAGCAGAGGACACGGGAGCTGGCGAAAAATCCCGCAAAGCCTGGAAGGCTGCCGGGAAGTGAGAAGTGGCGCTCGCTTCCCCGCGAGCCTTCCAGGCTTCGGGGGAGGGGTTTCCCCGGCTCCTGTGTCCCTCTGAGCAGAGGGACACGGGGCTGGGCGAAAATCTCCCGCCAGCCTGGATGGCTGGTGGGAGAAGCGAGAAGCGCCACTCGCTTTCCCCGCCAGCCTTCCAGGTTTGGGGAAAGGGTTTCGCCCGGCACTCGCGTCTCGAGTTCCGGTGAAAACCCTTCTCCAAACCTGGAAGGCTCGCGGGAAGTGCTTGAAGGGAGGGAGGCGCCGCGGGGACCCCCTCCCTCCAAGGCATTGGCTCCGGAGAGAGAGGGAAGAAGAGGGTGGTGCAGGGAGGAGGAGCTAGCTCTCTTCCTCCTCCCTGCACCGCCCCTGTCCTCTCTCTACCGGTGCCGATGCAAACCGGTTTGCATCGGTGCCGGTGAGAGAGGGAAAAAGAGGGCGGTGCAGGGAGGAGGAGCTGGCTCACTTCCTCCTCCCTGCCCCGCCTCCCCCGGCCGCCATTTAAATTTAAAAAAAAATGGCAGCTGGGGGCATAGCTGGGGCCGGAGCCAACAGGCTGGGGGGCCGTGTACGGCCCCAGGGCCGCCAGTTGGACAGCCCTGCTATAGGACAACTAAATAACATTTTGAGCAGTTGTTTTAAAGCAGCCCTAGGTAGCTCAAAACTCAGGTTGTGTGGTGACCCTAATAACAGTTCAATAGAATCATAAAGTTGAAAGAGCACAATCAAAGCACCCCCAACAGATGGCCACCCACCCTATTTCAAAGCCTCTACCACAGTGTTTCCCAACCTTTTTTAAGTCGCGGCACACTTTTAACATTAAAAAAATCCGGGGGCACACCACCAACCAAAAGGACACAAAATGACAGTCTAACACAGTAATACGTATAGTTAATTGAACTTGAGTTTTGGAGTTGTAGTTCACCTACACCCAGAGAGCACTGTGGACTCAAACAATGATGGATCTGGACCAAACTTGGCAAGCGGGCCCCTCAGGCAGTAGAGCAGGCCGAGGGCCGCCACCAAGCCCAGGGTCCAGCCCAGGGTCCCGCCGCCAGCCTCAGCCGCTCCCATTGCCACGGGTAGCGGCTCGTGGGCGAAAGGGGACCGCGAGGGGAGAGGGAGAAGGCGGCAATTCCCCGTCCCCGGCGCTGCTCTCTGCCATGACTTTGGCCCCCTCGCTGGCTGAAGCCGGGCGGAGGAGGCGCATGAGCGGGAGACGGGCTTCAGCCTCGCCCATGCTCCTCTACCCAGCTTCAGCCAGCGAGGGGCAGGAGACACGGTGGAGAGCAGGGATGGGGGCGCCCATCCCCGGCGCCGCTCTCCGCCATGACTCTCGCCCCTCGCTGGCTGAAGCCGGGCGGTGGCGGCGGAGCATGAGCGGGGGACAGGCTTTAGCCTCGCCCATGCTCCTCCGTGCGGCTTCACCAAGCGAGCGGGAGTTACGGCGGAGAGCAGCCGGGGGCTTCCCTTCTTTCCTCTTTGGGAGGAGGAAGGGAAGCCTCCGGTGCCACTGACGGCCATGCGCGGCATCCAGGAACACGTCGGAGGAGGAGGAAGAAGCGCCCTCCTGATGCGCGCGCATGCCCGCCAGCGAGTCCGGGATGGGGCTTCCCTCCGCCTCTCCATCCTCGCGCCAAGGAAGGAGGGCGCGAGGAGGATGATGCGGAGGGAAGCCCTGCCCTCAGGGCTGCTGGCGCCTGGCGGGCATGCGCGCACGGCAGGTGGGCGCCTCTGCTTTCTCCGCCGTGTCCCTGGGTGCCCAAGAAAAGAGGGCGAGGCGAGGATGACGCGGAGGGAAGCCCCGCCCCCAGGGTCACTGCCGCGCATGCGCAGTAGCGCCCTGGGGCGGGGCTTCCCAAGTGTGGCCTAGGGCGCCAAAATCAGTTAATCCGGGCCTGACTGGAGAGCCGAATAAGGCCATTGAGCCCCAGCGGCGGCTCTCTCTTGGGGAGACACAGAGGGTCACTTCCCGCTGGCTCCCCACTGCTCAAGAGCCTCTTCAGCCAGCCGGTCTCCATGGAATGCGTAGTCTTAAACGGCGAGTATATCCCTAACTCTGCATTTTGTGTTAAAAAGTTGAAAGGGGGGGGGGTGTCGTCTTATACCCCCGTTGCCTTGTAAGCTGGAATATATGGTACTCACATTTGCATGCCTAACAGTGGGAGCTCATCCCACTCTCCGGATTCGAGCCACCAACTTTTCGGTCAGCAAGTTCAGCAGCTCAGCGGTTTAACCTGCTGCAGCCCAGGCCCGGATTAACACTTTTTTGCACCCTAGGCCACACTTTGGAATTACGTCCGTCCGTCCATCCCCCCCCACACACACACACACACGCACACCACTCAGACGCACACTTGGCTGGCTTTCGCCATGGTGCCTCCGGAGCAGAAGAGAAAGGCGAGTAGGCACCACCCCCCCCACCTCCAAGGTCCCCATTCCCACCGGCTGGAAAGCTCCGCTGTGCTCTGAAGGTCTCCTCGGGAGTCGGGAGGCTTGGGGAGAGTGCAGTGGGTGCAAACTCGCTCCAAAGGCGCACGAGAGAGAGTGCACACGCGCGAGAGAGAATGCACGCGAGAGAGAACGAGAGAAGTTGTGCGCGAGAGAGAGAGAGCACGCGAGAGAGAGAGAGCACACGAGAGCGCGAGGGACAGCGCACACGAGAGAGCAAAAGAGACAGCGTGCACAAGAGAGCAAGAGAGCGCACGCGCGAGAGAGAACGCGTGTGAGAGAATGAGAGAAGTTGTGTGCGAGAGAGCACGTGAGAGCGCGAGGGACAGCGCACGCGAGAGAGACAGTGTGCGCAAGACAGCGAGAGAGAGCGCGCACGAGAGAGATGTCCGCTTGGCGTGCGCTCCCAGAGGGGACGGAGCAGAGACCTTGCCAAGAGAAGGAGCGAGGAGGGGCATGAGAAAAGGGGAAAGAGGTGCACGGAGCAGTTTTGTTTTTTTTGGTCCGAGATCTGCACCCCGCCCTCGACTTGCGCCCCTAGGCTATGGCCTCCTTGGCCTTATTGGTAATCCAGGCATGCTGCAGCCACCAGGGAGAAGGAGGAGAGTAGTTGTAGGATAAACACATTTTCAACATTAGTTCTCAACCACAGGATAGTAAGCTTTCCTTACTGAGATGGCTGTAATTCCAGATGTAGCTGACGATGACATAGCCGGTTAACATCATAGCCATACCACCAATGCCGCCTTTCTTCACATGAATGTACTTTGTGAGAAATCTATCATAACCTATTGAGGAAAAAAACAACCAAAAACAGTATTTTGTGGAGCCCTCATAATATCTAAAGACAGCTAAGGGATATAAAGATACATCTCATCAATAAAAACATGCTCAATAAGACACTGGTTTATAATTTGGTTTTTCTTATACGAGACGACACTTTACTACAGGGAAATGTTATTTAAGGTAAAGGTTTCCCCTTGACACTAAGTCTAGTCAAGTCTACATAGAGCGCTGTTACCTTTGCACCAAAGTGGCATCTATTGATGTACTCACATTTCCATGTTTTCGGACTGCTAGGTTCGCAAGGCTGGGGCTAACAGCGGGAGCTTACCCCGCTTCCTGGACTCAAAATGCCAACCTTCCAGTCAGCAAGTTCAGCAGCTCAGCAGTTTAACCCACTGCTTCACGGCAGCCCCTAAACGTTATTTTTAATGTGTTTATTACAATTTTTAGAGTTTAGCTTTGCCAACTGCCCTGAAACTTTCATTCCAATCTTAATCACTTAAATAGATGAAGAGTGGAAAGGCGCAAATGCCACCTATTGCAAGATTGGAGCTCTAGGTGCAAATATTTGTGCATGCTAGTGAACCGAAATTAGAGGCAAATGCTTCAGTCATGCACCTCTTTTTACTCAAATATAACACAACGTTCAACTAAATCACGGGCCGGGAACCCATGGCTCGCAAGCCATATGTGGCTCTTTCGAGGATTGCATCTGGCTCTCCGCCTGTCCCTCACATGCCGGCTCTCAGCTGCGCACGCTGCCTTCGCCCTCCGTCTCAAATTCCGTGCGCCCACGGACCAAACTTGGCATGAATACTGAATAGGCCCAAATTTGAACACAGGTGAAGTTTGGGGAAAATAGACCTTGACATTTGGGAGTTACAGTTTCTGGGATTTATAGTTAACACACAATCAAAGAGCATCATGAAGTCTTGCAACAATGGAATTGAACCAAACTTGGCATATTGAACTCTCATTACCAACAGAAAGCACTGGAAGGGTTTGCTTGGGAATTGACCTTGAGTTTGGAAGTTGTAGTTCACCTACACCCAGAGAGCACTGTGGGCAGTAGGGGGAAGAAAGTGCATTGGAGGTTCCAATTTCCCACGGCACACCTGATGATCGCTCACGGCACACTAGTGTGCCACGGAACACTGGTTGGGAAAGACTGCTCTACAGATACGGTCAACTACAACCACTGTTATTCCAATCCAGGGGGAGAGATTCAGGCTGTAACAGCAGAAAGCGCACACCTCAGAGTCAAAGGTCTCCCAAATACTCACCTCTATTACACCCTTTAGCAATCCCTAACGGGGTGAAATCTCGAGTGGCTAACCAGCTCGGCAGCTGCCCGACTTTCACATCCAAGAGCCGTTTATCCTGAAGAGGAACTAGAAGGAAAAATCAAGAACGCAAAGGGCTGGTTATGGGAGATCGCTCTGATGCACATTACATTTCTAGCCATACGTCCCCCAAAGAACTGAGTGGGACATAACTCTCCCCGCCCCCACTGCCTTCCCATGTAACCATGTTAATTTTCTGTCTACTATTTGCTTCCTTATATTGCTCTACATAACATGCTTTCTGGGTTATAAAAAGTTATTCCCTAAGTGGTTGTATCATTAAAAAACATGGAAAACATTGGGTTGCAGTGAGCTTCTTCTCGGACTCTTTGGTCATGTTCCAGTAGCATTCCCTCCTGACATTTCGCCTACATCTGTGGCAAGCATCCTCAGAGATATGTTGAGAGGTCTGTTGGAAATTGGAAATGGCCAAGTGGGGTGCATATATATTTGTAGAAGAAATTTACTTATAGTATTTATATTCCGCCCTTCTCACCTCGCAGGGGACTCAGGGAATGGCTGTTATGAATTGTGGGAGTTGGAGTCCAAAACACCTGGAGAGCTGGCCCAAGTTGTTATTATTCTCTCGGCATAAATTCGCGACTCATCCCATGCTTTCTACAAGCGCGTTGATGACTAAAAAAGCCAATCTGAGATAGACAAGTCCTGTTGCAGAAAGCACAGCAGAAAGTCTCCTGGGTGGTGGTGTTTCCAAGCTGTGGTTCTTTTCTCTTCGAGACATGTTCGGCATGACTTCTCGAAAGAGGCCGCAGCATTGTGGATAGTGCGTCTCCATGCCTCCCGATGTGAGGCCAGGGTGGACCATGGTTGGTGATCAATCTGGCCGAGACTGAGGTGTTGTTTCAGGGAGTCCTTGTATCTCTTTTTGGGGGCGCCTCTCTTGCGAGTTCACCGTAGAGTAGTATCTTTGGGAGGCGGTGGTCCTCCATCCTAGAGACATGCCCTGCCCAGCGCAGCTGTGTTCTCAATAGCATGGCCTCAACGCTGGTGGTCCCTGCTTGCTCAAGGACAGCAACATTCGTTATTATAGTCTGTCCAGTGTATATTTAGGATTGGGCGTAGACAGCGCTGATGAAAGCGTTCGAGGAGTCGTAGGTGTTGGCGATAGGTGACCCATGTTTCAGACCCATAGAGGAGAACAGACAGTATGATAGCTCTGTACACACTAATTTTGGTGCTTTGCCTCAGGTGCTTGTTGCTCCAGACTCTTTTGTGAAGCCTTCTGAATGCACTCTATGTCTATGATCTCTCTCCGTGTCAATCTTGGCGTCTGAAGAGATTATGCTTCCCAGGTAGGTGAACTGCTGGGTGGACTTAAGCACAGATGTGCCTATGGTGACGTGGGGATGGTGGTGTTCTTCCTGTGGTGCGGGCTGGTAGAGGACTTCCATTTTGTTCACGCTGACTTCCAGCTCAAACAGCTCTGCTCTATTTGTTTGAGCATATGTTGTTGCGCTGGGCAGGGCATGAGGTCTCTAGGATGGAGGACCACCGCCTCCCAAAGATACTACTCTATGGTGAACTCCCCACAGGTCAGCGCAAGAGAGGCACCCCCCAAAAGAGATATAAGGACTCCCTGAAACAACACCTCAGTATCGGCCAGATTGATCGCCAACAATGGTCCACCCTGGCCTCACATCGGGAGGCGTGGAGACGCACTATCCACTATCGAGAAGACATGCCGAACGGGTCTCGAAGAGAAACGACAACGCAGAAGGAACCGCAACTTGGAAACAACATCACCCAAGGAGACTTTCTGCTGTGCTTTCTGCAACCGGGCTTGCCTATCTCAGATTGGCCTTTTTAGTCATCAGCGCGCTTGTAAAAAGCGTGGGACGAGTCCTTCCTAAAGAATCTTCGTTCGCGAAGTAATGCCGAGAGAGAGAGCGAGCATATTTGTGTGTGCTTGCATGTGCTACATGTATGTGTGCATGTGTATATGTATGTATATGAATGTATGTCTATAGATGGTTTATTTTGGGGGGTTTTTTAAGTCTTTTTCAAGTTATTATGATATGATAATACCGCATTACACATATAATATTATTTTCATGTACAATCAGTAAAACAACAACAACAATAATAAGCATAACACATCCATTTAAACAATTGACATATCAAGCTAAACCTCCTACAGTGATGAACATGGCATAATAATTGCACAATTCAATGAGAAAAAGCTTAAAATCAAGTGGGATACAGTGGGCGTTAGGCCTGGCTGGAAAGGAGGCCTGGAAACATCCACATTCCTAGGTAGGCCTCAAACCCGACCCCACCTCGATTGGGAAGGGCAGCCTCCTTGCCTCCCTTGCCTCCCTCCCCTTGGGATCCGGGGCCTAGGCCTCGGCGGAGCCGGGTCACCTTGGAAACCGCCTCCCTGAACGCAGCTTACCGGGTCTGTCTGCCATCTTGCGCCCTCTCAAGGAGCTTCTGAGGGAGGCTGGGAGGAGAAGCAGGCCGCGCAGGCGCAGAAGGGAGAAGGAGGAAGCCGCGCAGGCGCACAAGGGAGAAAGAGCTGTTGTTAGTGGGCGGGGCTAAGGCCGCTCAAGCGAAAAGGGAGAAGGCCGCACAGGCGCACAAGGGAGAAGGAGGAGGAAGAGACCGCGCAGGCGCAGTAGGGAGAAAGTGTTGCTTGGAGTGGGCGGAGCTAAGTCCGCTGAAGCGAAAAGGGATAAGGCAGCGCATGCGCATAAGGGAAGAGAAAACCGCGCAGGCGCACAAGAGAAAGTGTTGCTTGTAGTGGGCGGGGCTAAATCCGCTGAAGCAAAAAGGGATAAGGCGGCGCATGCGCATAAGGGAAGGGGAGAAAACCGCGCAGGCGCACAAGAGAAAGTGTTGCTTGTAGTGGGCGGGGCTAAATCCGCTGAAGCGAAAAGGGAGGAGGCTGCGCATGCGCATAAGGGAGGAGGAGAAAACCGCGCAGGCGCACAAGAGAAAGTGTTGCTTGTAGTGGGCGGGACTGTCCGCTGAAGCGACAAGGGATAAGGCTGCGCATGCGCATAAGGGAGGGGAGAAAACCGCGCAGGCGCACAAGAGAAAGTGTTGCTTGTAGTGGGCGGGGCTAAATCCGCTGAAGCGAAAAGGGATGAGGCTGCGCATGCGCATAAGGGAGGAGGAGAAAACCGCGCAGGCGCACAAGAGAAAGTGTTGCTTGTAGTGGGCGGGACTGTCCGCTGAAGCGAAAAGGGATGAGGCTGCGCATGCGCATAAGGGAGGGGAGAAAACCGCGCAGGCGCACAAGAGAAAGTGTTGCTTGTAGTGGGCGGGACTAAGTCCGCTGAAGCGAAAAGGGATGAGGCTGCGCATGCGCATAAGGGAAGAGGAGAAAACCGCGCAGGCGCAAAAGGGAGAAAGTGTTGCTTGTAGTGGGCGGGGCTGAGTCCGCTCAAGCGAAAAGGAAGAATGTCGCGCAAGCGCAGAAGGGAGAAGGAGGCGGAGGAGGCTGCGCAGGCGCAGAAGGGAGAAAGTGTTGCTTATAGTGGGCGGGGCTGAGTCCGCTGAAGCAAAAAGGGTGAAGGCCGCGCAGGCGCAAAAAGGAGGAGGAAGCGGCCGCGCATGCGCACAAGAGAAAGTGTTGCTTGTAGTGGGCGGGGCTAAGGCAGCTCAAGCAAAAAAAGGGAGAAGGCTGCGCAGGCGCAAAAGGGAAAAGGAGGCGGACGATGTTGCGCATGCGCAAAAGGGTGAAAGGGCTGCTTGGAGGGGGCGGGGCTAAGGCAGCTCAACCAAAAAAAGGGAGTAGGCTGCGCAGGCGCAAAAGGAAAAAGGAGGAGGAGAAGGTCGCGCATGCGCACAATGGAGAAAGTGCTGCTTGGAGTGGGCGGGGCTTAGACCGGCCATGCAAAAAGGGAGAAGGCCGCGCAGGCGCAGAAGGGAGAAAGTGCTGCTTGTAGTGGGAGAGGCTAAGGCCGCTCAAGCCAAAGGGGAGGAGGAGGCCGCGCATGCGCATAAGGGAGATGCTGCTTCGTAGTGGGCGGGGCTAAAGCTACGCAGGCGCAAAGGGAAGAAAGGTCTTCAGGCGCGCAAGGGAGAAGCTGCTGCTTGTAGTGGGCGCCGCTAAATCCGCGCATGCGCAGACGACGGTATTTTCGTAGTGAGGGTTCTAAGACCGCGCAGGCGCAAAGAGGACAGAAGAAGGCCGCGCAGGCGCAGAAGGGCGAGGCCTAGTTTGCGCGGGAAAAGCGTGGTTTCCCGCCATTTCTGTGTTTTCTCACTCATTCAGTGCCCGGACATTAAACCATAAATGTATACAGATAATTAAAATCACTTCTATCCACATTAAGAGTGGTTTAAACCGCTTTAACTGTATTTTTGGGCCTGGCCCCATCTCTCCTTCAGGGGTATGGAAAATCAGCCACTGCCAGAAGGGACAGAGAGTTCCATCTACGCTGACGATCGCGTCATCACCACTCAGAGAGCTTTGAGGTGGTTGAACAGAAACTCCCTGAAGCTTTGGCTGCTCTTATTGCCTATTACAGGTAGCACCTCAGCAAGCGAGAGTCCAAAAGCGGCAGGCTAACACCCGGAAACACAATCCGTGGCCAGGTCCGGATTACCCATAAGGCCACCCGACGCCATGGCCTCGGGCGGCGGATTTTGGGGGCGGCATTTCCGGGCCTGAAGGAAGGGGCGGCGCCCGCCCGCGTGAGGGACAAGGAGCCGGGGGGAAGTCCTGCCGCCCTTAGGGCGATTGACGCGGCTTCCCCCGCCACCGTACTGGTCGCGCGGGCGGGCGCCGCCCCTTCCTTCAGTGAAGGGAGGAGGGGCACCGGTGCGAGGGCGGCGGCAGTGGGGGAAGCCGCGTGAGCCGCCCTAGGGGCGGGACTTCTGGCGGCGCCTTGTCCGTCACGCCGGCAGCGGCTCCGCCCCTCCTCCCTTCAGTGAAGGGAGGGGGCAGAACCGGCGTGAGGGAGAAGGCGCCGCTGGAAGTCCCGCCCCTAGGGAGACTCACGCAGCTTTCGCCGCCGCTGCCCCGCTCGCCCGTGCCCCAAATACGAGCGGGAGGCGGCGGGGGAAGCCGGGTGAGTCGCCCTAGGGGCGGGACTTCCGAGCGCCTTGTCCGTCACGCCGGCAGCGGCTCCGCCCCTCCTCCCTTCAGTGAAGGGAGGGGGCGGAACCGGCATGACGGACAAGGCGCCTCTGGAAGTCCCGCCCCCTAGGGCGACTCACACGGCTTTCGCCGCCGCTGCCTCGCTCGCCCGTGCCCCAAATACGAGCGGGGCAGCGGCGGGGAAGCGCGTGAGTCGCCCTAGGGGCGGGACTTCGGCGCGCCTTGTCCATCACGCCCGGCAGCGGCTCCGCCCCTCCTCCCTTCAGTGAAGGGAGGGGCGGGCTCCGCATGACGGACAAGGCGCCGCTGGAAGTCCCGCCCCATAGCGCGACTCACACGGCTTTCGCCGCTGCCCCGCCTTCGCCCGCGCCCCAAATACGAGCGGGGCGGCGGCGGGGAAGCCGCGTGAGTCGCCCTAGGGGCGGGACTTCCGGCGGCGCCTTGTCCACCACGCCGGCAGCGGCTCCGCCCCTCCTCCCTTCAGTGAAGGGAGGGGGGCGGAACCGGCATGACGGACAAGGCGCCGCTGGAAGTCCTGCCCCTAGGGCAACTCACACGGCTTTTCGCCGCCGCTGCCTCGCTCGCCCGTGCCCCAAATACGAGCGGGGCGGCGGCGGGGGAAGCCGCGTGGGTCGCCCTAGGGGCGGGACTTCCAGCGGCGCCTTGTCCGTCACGCCGGCACCGCCCCCTGCAAGAGGCCCCACCCCCCGGGGGCACAGTCCGCTAATCCGGGCCTGTCCGTGGCTGAGACCGGATAAGGCCACACAGAAGACTGGGCGACTTGGAAGGGGGCTGAACAGACTGAGCTCTGGCACCACAATAATACATTTTGATATTTTTGCTACAGTATGACTCTTGATTAATCACGGCTGCAGATCTGCCCCTTTAAATCCTATGGTTTAGCTTTGTGTATGATAATCTGTACTCAGTGGCATATTTTGTTTGTGTATCGGATCCTTTTCCTTCCCCCCTCAGCCACTTAAGCAGGAAAGGGCCTCAAGCTCTTAGGAATGGTGGGAGTTGGAGTCCAAAGCACTCAGAGGGCCGAAGTTTTCCCATGCCTGTTTGAGGGACCTTAAAGTGGTGAGCCTCCTTCCAACATTGCGATGCTGGATAGAAAACAAACAACAACATAACATGACATTGTTTGAGTCCACAGTGCTCTCTGTGTGTAGGTGAACTACAACTTCCAAACTCAAGGTCAATTCCCAAGCAAACCCTTTCAGTACTTTCTGTTGGTAATGAGAGTTCAATATGCCAAGTTTGGTTCCATTCCATTGTTGCAAGAGTTCAGGATGCTCTTTGATTGTGTGTTAACTATAAATCCCAGAAACCGTAACTCAAATGTCAAGGTCCATTTTCCCCAAACTCCATCTGTGTTCACATTTGGGCATATTGAGTATTCATGCCAAGTTTGGTCCTGATCCAACATTGTTTGAGTCCACAGTGCTCTCTGGATATAGGTGAACTACAACTCCCCAACTCAAGGTCAATGCCCACCAAACTCTTATAGTATTTTCTCTTGGTTATGGGAGTTGTGTGTGGGAAGTGTGTGTCTTTCTGCCATTCCTGCCAGGATATCTATGTTGTGCTCATCGAAACAGGCCCAGGTTTCACACTGAGTGTATAAATACATTTAGAAACATACTATATGTATGACTGTGTTAGAGTGTCATTTTGTGTCATTTTGTGTTAGTATTAGTATGTTTTGTGTGTGTGTCTTTCTGCCATTCCTGCCAGGATATCTATGTTGTGTTCATCGAAACAGGCCCAGGTTTCACACTGAGTGTATAAATACATTTAGAAACATACTATATGTATGACTGTGTTAGAGTGTCATTTTGTGTCATTTTGTGTTAGTATTAGTATGTTTTGTGTGTGTGTCTTTCTGCCATTCCTGCCAGGATATCTATGTTGTGCTCATCGAAACAGGCCCAGGTTTCACACTGAGTGTATAAATACATTTAGAAACATATTAACTATATGTATGGCTGTGTTAGAGTGTCATTTTGTGTCATTTTGGGGGGTGGTCAATGTAAAAAATGTGCCACGGCTCAAAAAAGGGAGGGTTATGATGGTGTCATTCCAGCCTGGCAGACTGGGTTTGGACTAGATGGCCTTCAGGGTCCCTTCCCACTATCGAGATTTTATGACAGGCTGGATGGCCATCTGTTGGGAGGGCTTTGATGGTGTCCTTTCAGCCTAGCGGACTGGGGTTAGACTAGATGGCCTCTGGAGTTCCTTCCAACTCTTGGATTCTATGACAGGCTGAATTGACATCAGCCAGGAGGGCTTTGATGGCGTCCTTCCAGACTGGCAGACTACGGTTGGACTAGGGTCCCAACTCTAAGATTCTATGATGGGCTGGATGGCCATCTCGGGAGGGCTTTGATGGTGCCATTCGGGCCGGGCAGACTGGGGTTGGACTAGATGGCCCTTGGGGTCCCTTCCAGCTCTCGGATTCTATGACTCTATAGCCTTACTTCTCCATAAACCTATGGATAGCTATGAGGTTGAATGGCCATCTGTCAGGAGGGATTGTATGGTGTCCTCCTACCTAGCTTGTTCAACTTAAGCCGCCTGAGAGCTGGCACTAAGACTCTAAACTATCTAGTCCATGAGCTGCTTTTTGCTGACGATGCTGCCCTTGTCGCCCATTCAGAAGCAGCTCTGTAGCGCCTCACATCCTGCTTTGCAACAGCTGCAGAGCGGTTTGGGCTGGAAGTCGGCCTGAAGAAAATGGAAGTCCACTACTAGCCCGCACCACAGGAAGAACACCATCATTTAGCTGTTTTTTGCCGACGATGCTGCCCTTGTCGCCCTTTCACAAGCAGCCCTGCAGCGCCTGACATCCTGCTTTGCAACAGCTGCAGAGCGGTTTGGGCTGGAAGTCGGCCTGAAGAAAACGGAAGTCCACTACTAGCCCGCACCACAGGAAGAACACCATCATTTAGCTGTTTTTTGCCGACGATGCTGCCCTTGTCGCCCTTTGAGAAGCAGCCCTGCAGCGCCTGACATCCTGCTTTGCAACAGCTGCAGAGCGGTTTGGGCTGGAAGAGCCTGAAGAAAACGGAAGTCCTCTACTAGCCCGCACCACAGGAAGAACACCATCATCCCCACGTCAGCATAGGCACATCTGTGCTCAAGTCCGTTCAGCAGTTCTCCTCCCTGGGAAGCATAATCTCTTCAGATGCCAAGATTGACAAAGAGATCGATCACGGATTAGCAAAGGCATAGAGTGCATTCGGAAGGCTTCACAAGAGAGTCTGGAGCAACAAGCACCTGAGGCAAAGCACCAAAACCAGTGTGTACAGAACTATCGTACTGTCTATTCTCCTCTATGGGTCTGAAACATGGGTCACCTATCGCCAACACCTACGACTCCTCGAACGCTTTCATCAGCGCTGTCTTCGCACAATCCTAAATATACACTGGACCGACTATGTGACGAATGTTGCTGTCCTTGAGCAAGCAGGGGTCACCAGCGTTGAGGCCATGCTATTGAGAACAGGGCACGTCTCTAGGATGGAGGACCACCGCCTCCCAAAGATACTACTCTATGGGGAACTCGCAAGAGACTCGCCCCCAAAAAGAGATATAAGGACTCCCTGAAACAGCATCTCAGGCTCGGCCAGATTGATCACCAACAATGGTCCACCCTGGCAGGGGCGGTCAGAGCTCTCCCGGGGGGGTAAGCAAACATTTCCCCCCCCCCCCGCGGCTCCCGAGTGCGCCGCCCGTATCTCCGTGCTGCTGCCGCACTGCGCCTACAGGTGCTTCTGGGCGTGCGCGGAGGTTTTGCGCGCATGCCCAGTGCCTACAGAGTTCCACTTGAGCTCCCTAGGCACAGCGCATGCGTGCAAAAATCTCTGCGCGCATGCCTGTGCCTATGGAGTTCACTTGAGCTCTGTAGACACAGCGCATGTGCGTGGAGATTTTCACGCGTATGTGCTGTGCCTACGGAGTTCACTTGAGCTCTGTAGACACAGCGCATGTGCGTGGAGATTTTCGCGCGCATGCGCTGTGCCTACGGAGTTCACTTAAGCTCTGTAGACACAGCGCATGTGCGTGGAGATTTTCGCGTGCATGCGCTGTATCTACAGAGCTCAAGTGGAACTCTGTAGGCACTGGGCATGCGTGCAAAACCTCTGCGCGCATGCGCTGTGTCTACAGAGTTCACTTGAGCTCTGTAGACACAGCGCATGTGTGTGGAGATTTTCGCACGCATGCGCAGTGCCTACAGAGTTCAAGTGGAGCTCCGTAGGCACTGGGCATGCGCGCAAAACCGCTGCGCATGCCCAGAAGTGCCTGTAGGCGCAGCACGGCAGCAGCACGGAGATACGGCAGTGCGGCGCCCCACGATGGCGCCCTACGCGGTCGCGTAGTTCGCCTAATGGAAAGACCGCCCCTGCACACTGGCCTCACATCCGGAGGCATGGAGACGCACTATGCACAATGCTGCGGCCTCTTTCGAGAAGACACACGCCGAACGGGTCTCGACAACGCAGAAAGAACCGCAACTTGGAAGCAACACCACCCAAGGAGACTTTCTGCTGTGCTTTCTGCAACCGGACTTGCCTATCTCAGATTGGCCTTTTTAGTCCTTTGCGAAGTAATGCCGGGAGTGTTTTGAGACTGGCTTTTCAGGAAATAAGCAGCAGATGTCAGTGTCGGAGTTTAGCCGAATCCGGCACACAAGGAGACGGCAAACCCATTAAAATTGCTCTGGTATCTAAAAGCTTTGGAAAGGACAAATGTCGGCTTGTAAAACAAGACTCGTTATTTATTTATTATTATTGAGCGCAACCCGATAGGCAATAAACAAACAAGCCGGCAAAGGAAGACATGCTCAACGGCAAAGGAAAGCTGGAGGTTTTTTCCCGGTATTAACCCTTCTCTGCAGCAGAGAACAAATTATGAGGGCGCACAACCAAGAGCCCCCTGCGTTCAAGTTATTCCGACCTGCAGCAGGGAGTTCCGCAGTTCCTGGATGCCTCATTGGGCCAACATCACTGGGAGTGTGGCTACAGCAGCAGCTTCCACCAAGCCCCCCCCCTGCATTCAAGTTAATCTGACCTGCAGCAGGGAGTTCCGCAGTTCATGGATACCTCACTGGGCCAACATCACTGGGAGTGTGGCTACAGCAGCAGCTTCCACCAAGGGCCCCCCTGCGTTCAAGTTAATCTGACCTGCAGCAGGGAGTTCCGCAGTTACTGGATGCCCCATTGGGCCAACGTCACTGGGAGTGTGGCTACAGCAGCAGCTTCCATCAAGGCCTCCCCCCCTGCATTCAAGTTAATCTGACCTGCAGCAGGGAGTTCCGCAGTTCCTGGATGCCCCATTGGGCCAACATCACTGGGAGTGCTGCTTCAACAAGCAGTCTTTCTTTACTTTGCTTTCTTCCCCTGGCCCTAACATTGTAACTAATCCCTCCAAAAAGTATAATTTGATTGTAACTTATCTTTCTCCATAGTGATACATGGTGTCTTTTACTGTCTCCAAGCATGAACCTTTCCTTTCCTGAGCTGCAGATCACTGCCAGCCCACCTGGGATGCTCTTACACCAGGGCTGCCCACGAACTCGATCGCGATTGACCAGTCGATCGCGGGTCTAAAGGAGGTCGATCACAGCCGGATGGGGTGCTTCCAGGGGCGGCCCGACCTAATTTGGGGGGGGTACGCGAAGACATTTTGTCGCCCCCCCGCCGCCGCTCACCCGCCGCCACGCCCACACGCGCGCTGCGCGCCACCGCGGCGCCACCGCCGTCGTGTATCCCGAGCCCCGCCGCCCACGAGTCGCGCCGCCGCCGCCGGCCCATCGGCGCGGCACACCTCCTCGCGCGCACCTTTCTGGTGGCGGGCGCATGCGCGACGCATGCGCACTTCGCTCCCAAAGCGCCGGCCGCTTTGGAGCCAGCGCGCATGCGTTGCCCTGCGCCGCCCGTCAGCGTGCGCAGAAGCACCTACAGGCTATAGCGCCTGTAGACGCTCTGCGCACGCGCACTCCTTCCCCACGCGCGCCTGCCGCTTTGGAGCCAGCGCATGCGTGCAGTGCAGGTTTTGCGCATGCGCTGGCTCCAAAAGCGGCAGGCGGCAGGGGAGGGTGCGCGTCTTAGAAAGTCTACAGGCGCTATAGCGCCTGTAACCTCGCCGCGCGGGAGGGCGGCGCCAGGGCAGTGTGGCGGCGGTGGGGCGCGGAGTCGGCGGGACCGCGCCCCTCCCAGCCGGTGGTGCCCCTCCCAGGCGATGGCGCTCTACGCGGCCGCGTAGGTCGCGGAATCCCTGGGGCCGCCCCTGGGTGCTTCTACCTGAGCCGGCGCACCTTGCGCTTGTCGCTCCTTTTGCGTGGCGCTCCTTCCGCGTGGCACTCCTTCCGCATTGCGGGAATGAGGGAGTGCGAGGTGGGGCCTCTGGAGGGCCCCGCCATGCCCCACAGGAGGAGCTGGCAGTGGGAGCTGGCAGTGGGCCCTGCCTCGCGCTCCCTCGTTCTTGCAATGCGGCGTGTGGATGGAGCGGCGCGCGGATTGTGCGCTGCGCGGAAGGTAGATCTTCTTGACTTGGTTTTTTTTTAAAAGTAGCTCGCATGCTGAAAAAGTCTTACACCATCCCGAGGAGGCCGAAACTTCATTCCTCTGATCCGCGGAGACGGGAAGCCCATCATGCCCCCGTATCCGCGGGTCAACGATAACTTCCATTTTGGTGTCATATTTTTCCTATACGAATTCTAAGACTAACTGCTATCTTGCTTTTGCTCTATGGGCCCCTACGACCCGGGAATAACCTTTTTTCCAGCTGATGACTCCAACCAATCAGCGTGAAGCTGGCAAAAGGAACGGGATGCAGGAAATTTGAACTCCGCTGGACTGAATGCCACGTTGTCGAATGTTCAAGATCACCGTATCCCAAAGCAATTACTCTACTCTCAACTCAAGAACGGAAACCAAAATGTTGGTGGACAGGAAAAGAGATTGAAAGATGGGCTTACAACCAACCTTAAAAACTGTGGCATAGACACCGAGGGAGAATTGAGAAGCCTTGGCGCTTGAGCGCTCTAACTGGAGGTCAGCTGTGACCAGCAGTGCTGCAGAATTCAAAGAGGCACGAATGGAGGCAAAAGGGAGAAATGTGCCAAGAGAAGGCGCATCAAGCCAACCCTGACCAGGACCGCCTTCCACCTGGAAATCTATGCGGATCAAGAACCACAACCACCTATGAACCCACCACCAAGACACCAGACTTGGAGGACCATCATCCTTGGGCTACAAGGGAAAGAGAGAAGGACCTTTGCCTGAACTCTTTGGAGGGAGAGGAAGGAAGGGGGAGACTCTGCAGAGTTTATTTTTATGTATTTGTGAGCGTGGTGCCCTCAATCTAAAAAGCAAGAGGAATTTATTCTCTTTGATCCGACAGACTGACAACAGAAGTCAGGTGTAACCTGCATAATATCTCTTCTTTTGATACCACTAAGCTACTTCAGCCATTCAGAAAAGGAGCTGGGTGAAAAATACACTGTCAAAGAGCTTGGAAGAAATTAGGACTTGCATTATTAATCGCGGCTTTCCAGACAGCTGGAGAAAATAATTGGGCTTCCAGTCATTTAATAATCAATTT
>JARBWK010000011.1:117075473-117135294 GCA_030556195.1 Anolis apletophallus | reverse complement strand
AAAGATATCAGCGTGTCTTTACAAACAAACTTTCTCCTCCTTATCAGCCAAACGCTCAGCCAGACTTTCTTCTTCTTCAATCCCCCACATTTAGCACAGCAGAGAGATTTTATAGCAACCAGGAAACCACTCCCCAAACACAGCTCAGCACACAGCTGATTAATTGACTACTCCACAGTGGAAATCTACTCAGATACTACAACAGGTATAAACTGTTCACTTAACTCTTTATTTCCAACAGTATTTATACACTCATTGTGAAACCTGGGCCTGTTTCGATGAACACAACATAGATATCCTGGCAGGAATGGCAGAAATACACCAATTTCCCACACAGAACTCCCATAACCACGAGAAAATACTATAAGAGTTTGGTGGGCATTGACCTTGGGTTTTGGAGTTGTAGTTCACCTATATCCAGAGAGCACCGTGGACTCAAACAATGTTGGATCAGGACCAAACTTGGCATGAATACTCTATATGCCTAAATGTGAACACAGATGGAGTTTGGGGAAAATAGACCTTGACATTTGGGAGTTACAGTTTCTGGGATTTATAGTTAACGCACAATCAAAGAGCATCCTGAACTCTTGCAACAATGGAATTGAACCAAACCTGGCATATTGAACTCTCATTAACAACAGAAAGTGCTGAAAGGGTTTGCTTGGGAATTGACCTTGAGTTTGGAAGTTGTCGTTCACCTACACCCAGAGAACACTGTGGACTTCTTCTCCACTGTCGCTTCTGCTGCCATTTTGATCTGAGGGGGCAGCGTGAGCGTGTTCAGGGGGGGGAAGGGGGGAAGACGTGGCCCGTGCGGGCGCTACTGCGCAGACTCGCCCCAGAGCAAAGCGAGCAGAGCGAGGCTGGGAAGAAGGGAGAGCCCGAGTGGAGAAGAAAAAGTGTTCGGCAGGAGGGCGAAGAAAGGGTATTGGAGGTTCCCATTTCCCACGGCACACCTGATGATTGCTCACGGCACACTAGTGTTCCACGGCACACTGGTTGGGAAACACTGACTTATCTAATACAAATATTGTGATATTACATGTTGATTATAGTCTAACCTGACTCAGTATGTGCTAAGGTTAACTAAGCACAGTCCCATATTGTACTTTGTTTACCGACCCGGTTTCCTGCCTGCCTGCCTCTAGATCCGTTTCCCATAACACTTTCGAGGAAGGCATCGCTCAATGGATTCCAACCAGGTCACCAGACCGGGCGCTGGACTTGGGCCGGTGACGTGCAAATTGCTCGGGACTAGAATGACAGGCCGGGCCGGGTGTGATCTGAGCGGAATTCACACTCTCAAGCTCAGTGATCAGGGCGCAGGAAAAGTTGTAGTTTTGGTACTACGACTCCCAGAATTCCCGAGAAGGAAGTGTTCAGTGATGTAATCTGTACCATTCAGACATTGGGGGATTTGAAATTCCTAGGCCACACTTTGGAATTACGCCCCACCCCCCCCCACACACACACATCACTCAGACCCACACTAAAAATAACACCTTATCTTCTCCCTCCCTCCCTCCCCGGCGGGCCTGAGCTGATGCTGCTGCGGGCCCTGGGGAGCGGGGAAGGCTTGCCGTGGGCAGCGGAAATGGAGCTCAGGGCAGGGGCTTCCTTTCCGCTCTGCAAACCTGGCCCTGGATCTCTCTCTCTCCACTGAGGAGGCAGCAAAAGGCGGGAAAGGAGGCCACTCACCCTGGACCAGGGGCGGACCTACCTGTTCCTGGGGGTACGCGAAAAAAAATTCCCCCCCCCCAGTTGCTCCTGAGGGGAGCCCAGTGCGCATCCGCCAATCTGTGCGCATGCGCCAATCTGTGCGCATGCGCTTTGGAGCCCAGTGCGCATGTGCGAAACTGCGCACACACGCACTCAATCCAGAGCGCGCCTCCCGCTTTGGAGCCCAGTGCGCATGTGCGAAACTGCACACGCGCACTGACTTCAAAGCGGGAGGTGCGCTCTGGAGCCAGTACGCATCTTGTGAGCAGCGCATCCGCACATGCGAGTCATGTCCGAGCGCCCGGGCGGCGGGCTGCTAACAAAGGCCCGCTGGCGCGGTGGCGCGGCGCTGGGCCAGCTGCGGAGGCCTGGCCGGTGCAACGGCGGGGCAGTGTGGCACGGCACGGGCGGCGGGTTGGAGTCGGCGCGCACGCCCCTCCCAGGTGGCGACGCCCCTCCTGGGTGATGTCGCCCTACGCACCTGCGTAGTCCGCCTGATGGACGAACCGGCCCTGCCCAGGACGCTACCCGTTCGGAGGAGGCAGGAGAAGAGACGGGGCTGCTGGCACGCGCCTGGCCTCCAAGCCGCCACTCTTCGTCCTGTTGCCGAAATCCGAGGAGGGAGGAAGGCGTGGGAGCTTGAGGCGGCGAGGCTGGGGATCTGCCGGGGCTTCTTTCCGCACTTGGCCTTTCCTGCCTTGCCCGCTGCAAAGCCTGTCGGCTGAGGATTCTAGCGGGGGGGCCAAAGCGGGCGCCATTTCCCCCAGCCCGCTTTGGCCGCCCCGCCAGTACGGATTTCGGCGCAACAGGACAAAGAATGGCGGCTCAGAGGCCAGGCGCGCACCAGCAGCCCTGTCTCTTCTCCTGCCTCTGCCGAAAGGGCAGTGTCCTGGGTGAGTGGCCTCCTTTCCCACCTTTTGCTGCCTCCTCAGTGGAGAGAGAGAGATCTCTCTCTCTCTCTCTCCGCTGCCCCAGGCCGCCGCCGGGCCCTCTCCCCCGCCCAAGTGGAGGAGGCCTCCCTCTGGGGCAGGCGCCTGCAGCCCGGTGTGCTCTCCTCCGCCAGCGCCCATCTGGGAGGGAGGGAGACCTCAATGGAGGTTTCCTCCCAGAAGCACACTCTCCTGACGTTTCGCCCTCAGGCGCGGGCTGAGACAACATTTTTTTGGGGGGGGGGAGGGTTCCGTGATAGGCGCCCCCTTCGGCTTGCGCCCTGTAAGGACTCACCCATTCTAGGTAGGCCGGCCCCTGTTTTGCAGTTTGGCTCCCTGGTGGAAATACCTGGCATCCATCTTGGGAAGGGAGTTCAGCAGAGCAGACATTAGAGGGAGGGAGTTGCCAGAGGCAGGGGGAGTGGTTTAGCTGCTCTTCTGTATAGCTACAGACACTCCCAAGAGATTGGCTGAGAGCCATGGGGGGAGGAGTCTAGCTTTCTAGGAGGGAGGATTCCTGACAGGAATAGTCATGTGAGAGGCTTTAGATGAGAAGCATCTGAGCCTTGTCAGTCTTGTGCCAGGCTGTGATTGAGAAACATCTCAGCCTTAGCAGTCTTGAAGAGGCTTTTGGATAAGCAACATCCAAGCCTCAGATGTGAATCTGAATCAGTCTATTCTTTAGTGGATCACCTAGGAATTAATCTGTACTAAGGGGTCTTAGGGACAGCATAGGATTCAGGGGGCCACTTAGAAGGGTAGAGCCGGTATACACTTTGGAGTCTCGTGTTATAGAGAAAGGTGGGCTCTTAGACTGGGGGAGCTAGCATGAGTCTTTTAGCCCCATTCAGAAGCAAGACTCAGGGAACTTTAGGGATAGGAGTTCCTGGTTGAAACTATCTGTTCACACTAGTTGCAGATTTAGTGGGACAGGGCTTTTCCAGTCACGACTCAGCACTGACTGGAATTGCTGGTTTAAGATCTAAGATATAGAGAACCTCTGTTGTAACCGTACGCTCCAGCCAGGGGCGGTCTTTCCCATTACGCGGGCTACGCAACTGCGTAGAGCGCCATCTTGGACGTGGCGGGGTGGGGTGCCATCGTGGGGTGCCGTGACGCCGTATCTCTGTGCTGCTGTGCTGCGTCGCCCTCCGTGCTGCTGCCACGCTGCGTCGCGCCTGCACGACCTTCTGGGCATGCGCGGAGATTTCGCATGCATGCGTAGTGCCTACGGAGCTCTCTTGACTTCCGTAGGCGCTGCACATGCACGTGGAGATTTTCACGCTCATGTGTTGTGTCTACGGAGCTCAAAAGAGCTCCATAGGCACTGCGCATGCGTGCGAAAATCTGCGTGCATGCGCTGTATCTACGGAGCTCAAGAGAGCTCTGTAGGCACTGCGCATGTCCGTGAAATCTCCGCGCGCATGCGTTGTCCACGGAGCTCAAAGAGAGCTCGTAGGCACTCAGGCATGCGCGCGAAAACCTCCGGTAAGTCAGGAAAGGCGAGGGGCGGCGGAGAAGAGGGGAGCAGTGAAAGGAGCCGGGGGGCAAAAATAATGTTTGGGGGGGGCGCCAAAATAGTGTTCGCTTACAACTTAGAATTACCTTAGACCGCCCCTGGCTCCAGCACACTTAGATCTTTTGGAAACCATACGCTTTTGCCATTAATTGTTTAACCATACGCTCGTTACCTCAAAGTAGTTAACCATACGCTCGTTGCCTCGTTAGTAGTTAACCATCAAGCTTGTGCCTCGTTTGTTTGTAAAAGTTAATAAATACTTTCATTTTAACTTTTACCACAGTCTCCATCGTGTTTCCTCACAGTTCCCTCATAGCTGTTTATTTAATTAGGAGCCTAACTGAACATCTTGGTTAATTTTTAAAATCCTAATTAGAGTAATTAGGTTGGTGGCAGTGAATAGAATATTGGGTGCATCCGAAGTCGTCATACGCCCCTAGGCCATGGCCTAGGGTGGCCTTACGGGTAATCCGGGCCTGGCGACAGCCGTGTTTAACACACTTTGGATGTGGTTGTCGCGCCAGTTCTGACGCGGAGGGAAGGACATCCGCCTCCAAAGTGGGTTAAACAGCCAATGAGGGGAAAGCACCTCGAGAGGGGCGGGGCACCTAATGCCGATTCCTTTCCGAAAATGGTGGCGGTGGCCTCGAAATGGCAAATTCACTTCCGGGTTGCTTACATCGCTTCAAAAAGTGAATTTAATCCGAATTCATTCCGATTTTACGAACTTTCCGACGAACCTACCCAGGCCTAATAGATAGATAGATAGATAGATAGATAGATAGATAGATAGATAGAGGGATAGATAGAGGGATAGATAGATAGAGGGATAGATAGATAGATAGATAGATAGATGGATAGATAGATAGATAGAGGGATAGATAGATAGATAGAGGGATAGATAGATAGATAGAGGGATAGATAGATAGATAGAGGGATAGATAGAGGGATAGATAGATAGATAGATAGATAGATAGAGGGATAGATAGATAGATAGATAGATAGAGGGATAGATAGATAGATAGATAGATAGATAGATAGATAGATAGATAGAGGGATAGATAGATAGATAGATAGATAGAGGGATAGATAGATAGATAGATAGATAGATAGATAGAGGGATAGATAGAGGGGATAGATAGAGGGATAGATAGATGGATAGATAGATAGATAGATAGATAGATAGATAGAGGGATAGATAGAGGGATAGATAGATAGATAGATGATGGATAGAGGGATAGATAGATAGAGGGATAGATAGATAGATAGATAGATAGAGGGATAGATAGATAGAGGGATAGATAGAGGGATAGATAGATAGAGAGATAGATAGAGGGATAGATAGAGGGATAGATAGAGGGATAGATAGATGGATAGATAGATAGATAGAGGGATAGATAGATAGATAGATAGAGGGATAGATAGATAGATAGATAGAGGGATAGATAGATAGATAGAGGGATAGATAGATGGATAGATAGATAGATAGATAGATAGAGGGGATAGATAGAGGGATAGATGGATGGAGGGATGGAGGGATAGATAGATAGATAGATAGACAGACAGACAGACAGACTGACTGACTGACTGATCTTTCCATTCACTTTGTAGTTTGAGGCTGGGAAGGTAGGATTTTTTCCTCTATTGCCAACCTGTAGTTCTTGTAGTTGCTGGTACTAAGGAATTTCTCAGGCTCTCCTCCCTCTCACAGTCTTTTTCCTTCCTTCCTTCTTGCCTTCCATCTTTCTTTTCCACTCTTTCGTCCTTCCCTCTTTCCCTCCATCGTCTTTCTTTCCTTCTCTCTTTCCTTCCACCTTCCCTCGCTCCCTTCCATCCCCCCTTTTTCCTTCCGTTCCACCCTTTTCTCCTTTCTTCATTTTCTGTTTCCTCCCTCCCATCCCTCCTTTCCACCCTTGAGTCCTTCCCTCTTTCCCTCCCTTGTCTTTCCTTCTCACCTTCCTTCCGTCTCATCATCCCATCCTTCCCTCTTTCCTCCTTCCTTCCTTTCTCTTTCTTTCTCCTCCCTTCCTTCCTTCGCTCTTTCCTCCCTCCCTTCTCCTTTCTTCTTCCTTTCCTTCCTTCCTTCCTTTCTTCTTCCTTCCCTTCCTTCCTTCCTTCCTTCCTTCTCTATTTCCTCCCCCTTCCCTTTCTCCTTTTTTCTCCTTCCTTCTCTTCCTCCCTTTCTTCCTTCTCTCTTTCCTTACTCCTCCCTTCCTCGTTCCCTCCATCCACCCTGCCTTTCCACCCTTTCTTCCTTCACTCTTTCCCTTCCTTGTCTTTCCTTCTCTCTTTCCTTCTGCCTTGCCTCCCTCCCTCCGTTCCCTCCCTCTTTCTCCTTCCATCCTTCGCACACTCTCCTTCCTTCCATCCTTCTCTTCATCCCTCCCTTCTCTCTTTCCTCCCTCCCTTCTCTTTCTTTCTCCTTCCTTCCCTTCTTTCCTTCCTTCTCTCTTTCCTCCCTCCTTCCCTTACTACTTCTTCCTCCTTCCATCCCTCTCTCACTCTCCTTCCTTCCTTCCTTCCTTCCCTCCCACTTGTCTTTCTTTCCTTCTCACTTTCCTTTATTCTTCCCTTCCTTCCTTCCTTCCATCCTTGTTTTCATCTCTTCCTTCCCTCTTTCCTCCTTGTCTGTTGGAGGCAAGTGTGAATGCTGCAACTGACCATTAGCACTTGATGGACTTGTAGCTTCAAAGCTTGGCTGGTTGCTGCCTGGGGATCCTTTGTTGGGAGGTGTTAGCTAGCCCTAATTGATTCTAATTGTCTGGAATTCCCATGCCTTTTGAGTGTGGCTCTTTATTTACTGAGCTGGCTTTAGAGTTGTTTTAGAGGAGGAAGGAAAGATTTGGTTTGTTTTCACGGTTTCCTCCTTTCTGTTGAAGTCGTCCACGTGCTTCTGGATTTCGGTGGCTTCTCTGTGACGTCTCTCAGTCTGCTTGTCCTTGTTTGCGTCACCCTGTACCGACGGCCAGATGGTAATACATATTTTAAAAGAGAGAATATGCTGGGTGATGAGTTAAAATGGTAGTGAATTCACTCCTTACTTAAAGTGTAACCTTGAAGGAGCTCTCCATGGTAGTAAACGTATTCCTGGAATGGCATTCAGCACCTTGGAGAGCTCCCTTGATCTCTCGGCATTACTTCGCGGACGAAGATTCTTAGGAAGGACTCATCCCACGCTTTTTACCAGCGCGTTGATGACTAAAAAGGCCAATCTGAGATAGGCAAGTCCGGTTGCAGAAAGCACAGCAGAAAAGTCTCCTTGGGTGACGTCGTTTCCAAGTTGCGTTTCTTTCTGCGTTGTCGTTTCTCTTCGAGACCCGTTCGGCGTGTCTTCTCGAAAGAGGCCGCAGCATTGTGGATAGTGCGTCTCCATGCCTCCCGATGTGGACCATTGTTGGTGATCAATCTGGCCGAGCCTGAGATGTTGTTTCAGGGAGTCCTTATATCTCTTCTTTGGGGTGCCTCTCTTGCGCTGACCCGTGGCGAGTTCACCATAGAGTACTATCTTTGGGAGGCGGTGGTCCTCCATCCTAGAGACCATGTGCCCTGCCCAGCGCAGCTGCGTTCTCAGTAGCATGGCCTCAACGCTGGTGATCCCTGCTTGCTCAATGACAGCAACATGCGTCACATAGTCGGTCCAGTGTATATTTAGGATTGTGCGAAGACAGCGCTGATGGAAGCGTTCGAGGAGTCGTAGGTGTTGGCGATAGGTGACCCATGTTTCAGACCCATAGAGGAGAATAGACTACGATAGCTCTGTACACACTAATTTTGGTGCTTTGCCTCAGGTGCTTGTTGCTCCAGACTCTTTTGTGAAGCCTTCCAAATGCACTCTATGCCTTTGCTGATCTGTGATCTATCACTTTATCAATATTGACGTCTGAAGAGATGATGCTTCCAGGTAGATGAACTGCTAAATGGACTTAAGCACAGATTTGCCTATGCTGACATGGGGGTGATGGTGTTCTTCCTGTGGTGCGGGCTGGTAGAAGACTTCCGTTTTCTTCAGGCTGACTTCCAGCCCAAACAGCGAGGATGATGGTGTTCTTCCTGTGGCGCGGGCTGGTAGAGGACTTCCGGTTTCTTCAGGCTGACTTCCAGCCCAAACAGCAAGGATGATGGTGTTCTTCCTGTGGTGCGGGTTGCTAGAGCACTTCAGTTTTCTTCAGGCTGACTTCCAGCCCAAACAGCAAGGATGATGGTGTTCTTCCTGTGGCGCGGGTTGGTAGAGCACTTCAGTTTTCTTCAGGCTGATTTCCAGCCCAAACAGTAAGGATGATGGTGTTCTTCCTGTGGCGCGGGCTGGTAGAGGACTTCTGTTTTCTTCAGGCTGACTTCCAGCCAAAACAGTGGGGATGATGGTGTTCTTCCTGTGGCGCGGGCTGGTAGAGGACTTCCATTTTCTTCAGGCTGACTTCCAGCCCAAACAGCAAGGATGATGGTTTTCTTCCTGTGGTGCGGGTTGCTAGAGCACTTCAGTTTTCTTCAGGCTGATTTCCAGCCCAAACAGCAAGGATGATGGTGTTCTTCCTGTGGCGCGGGTTGGTAGAGCACTTCAGTTTTCTTCAGGCTGATTTCCAGCCCAAACAGTAAGGATGATGGTGTTCTTCCTGTGGCGCGGGCTGGTAGAGGACTTCTGTTTTCTTCAGGCTGACTTCCAGCCAAAACAGTGGGGATGATGGTGTTCTTCCTGTGGCGCGGGCTGGTAGAGGACTTCTGTTTTCTTCAGGCTGACTTCCAGCCAAAACAGTGGGGATGATGGTGTTCTTCCTGTGGTGCGGGCTGGTAGAGGACTTCCATTTTCTTCAGGCTGACTTCCAGCCCAAACAGCGGGGATGATGGTGTTCTTCCTGTGGTGCGGGCTGGTAGAGGACTTCCATTTTCTTCAGGCTGACTTCCAGCCCAAACAGCAAGGATGATGGTTTTCTTCCTGTGGTGCGGGTTGCTAGAGCACTTCAGTTTTCTTCAGGCTGATTTCCAGCCCAAACAGTAAGGATGATGGTGTTCTTCCTGTGGCGCGGGCTGGTAGAGGACTTCTGTTTTCTTCAGGCTGACTTCCAGCCAAAACAGCGGGGATTATGGTGTTCTTCTTGTGGTGCGGCCTGGTAGAGGACTTCCGTTTTCTTCAGGCTGACTTCCAGCCAAAACAGCGGGGATGATGGTGTTCTTCTTGTGGTGCGGCCTGGTAGAGGACTTCCGTTTCCTTCAGGCTGACTTCCAGCACAAACAGCGGGGGTGATGGTGTTCTTCCTGTGGTGCGGGTTGGTAGAGGACTTCCGTTTTCTTCAGGCTGACTTCCAGCCAAAACAGCGGGGATGATGGTGTTCTTCCTGTGGCGCGGCCTGGTAGAGGACTTCTGTTTTCTTCAGGCTGACTTCCAGCCCAAACAGCGGGGATGATGGTGTTCTTCTTGTGGCGCGGCCTGGTAGAGGACTTCTGTTTTCTTCAGGCTGACTTCCAGCCCAAACAGCGGGGATGATGGTGTTCTTCCTGTGGTGCGGGCTGGTAGAGGACTTCCGTTTCCTTCAGGCTGACTTCCAGCCCAAACAGCGGGGATGATGGTGTTCTTCCTGTGGTGCGGGCTGGTAGAGGACTTCCGTTTCCTTCAGGCTGACTTCCAGCCCAAACAGCGGGGATGATGGTGTTCTTCCTGTGGCGCGGCCTGGTAGAGGACTTCCGTTTCCTTCAGGCTGACTTCCAGCCCAAACAGCGGGGATGATGGTGTTCTTCCTGTGGCGCGGCCTGGTAGAGGACTTCCCGCGGCCTGGTAGAGGACTTCCGTTTCCTTCAGGCTGACTTCCAGCCCAAACAGCGGGATGATGGTGTTCTTCCTGTGGCGCGGCCTGGTAGAGGACTTCCGTTTCCTTCAGGCTGACTTCCAGCCCAAACAGCGGGGATGATGGTGTTCTTCCTGTGGCGCGGCCTGGTAGAGGACTTCCGTTTCCTTCAGGCTGACTTCCAGCCCAAACAGCGGGGATGATGGTGTTCTTCCTGTGGCGCGGCCTGGTAGAGGACTTCCGTTTCCTTCAGGCTGACTTCCAGCCCAAACAGCGGGGATGATGGTGTTCTTCCTGAGGGCGTTTCCTTCAGGCTGCGGGCCCTTCCTTCAGGCTGACTTCCAGCCCAAACAGCGGGGATGATGGTGTTCTTCCTGTGGTGCGGCCTGGTAGAGGACAGGCTGACTTCCAGCCCAAACAGCGGGGATGATGGTGTTCGTTTCCTTCAGGCTGACTTCCAGCCCAAACAGCGGGGATGATGGTGTTCTTACTGTGGGGCGGCCTGGTAGAGGACTTCCGTTTTCCTTCAGGCTGACTTCCAGCCCAAACAGCGGGATGATGGTGTTCTTGGTGTCCGTTTCTTCAGGCTGACTTCCAGCCCAAACAGCGGGGATGATGGTGTTCTTCCTGTGGGCGGGCTGGTAGAGGACTTCCGTTTCCTTCAGGCTGACTTCCAGCCCAAACAGCGGGGATGATGGTGGATGGATGGTGTTCTTCAGGCTGACTTCCAGTCCAAACAGCAGATATGATGGTGTTCTTCCTGTGGTGCGGGCTGGTAGAGGACTTCCGTTTCCTTCAGGCTGACTTCCAGCCCAAACAGCGGGGATGATGGTGTTCTTCCTGTGGTGCGGGCTGGTAGAGGACTTCCGTTTCCTTCAGGCTGACTTCCAGCCCAAACAGCGGGGATGATGCTGTTCTTTCCTGGTAGAGGCGGCCTGCTGTAGAGGACTTCCGTTTCCTTCAGGCTGACTTCCAGCCCAAACAGCGGGGATGATGGTGTTCTTCCTGTGGCGCGGCCTGGTAGAGGACTTCCGTTTCCTTCAGGCTGACTTCCAGCCCAAACAGCGGGGATGATGGTGTTCTTCCTATGGTGCGGGTTGGTAGAGGACTTCCGTTTTCTTCAGGCTGACTTCCAGCCCAAACAGCGGGGATGATGGTGTTCTTCCTGTGGGGCGGCCTGGTAGAGGACTTCCGTTTTCTTCAGGCTGACTTCCAGCCCAAACAGCGGGGATGATGGTGTTCTTCCTATGGTGCGGGCTGGTAGAGGACTTCCGTTTTCTTCAGGCTGACTTCCAGCCCAAACAGCGGGGATGATGGTGTTCTTCCTGTGGTGCGGGACTGGCCTGGTAGAGGACTTCCGTTTCCTTCAGGCTGACTTCCAGCACAAACAGCGGGGATGATGGTGTTCTTCCTGTGGCGCGGCCTGGTAGAGGACTTCCGTTTCCTTCAGGCTGACTTCCAGCACAAACAGCGGGGGTGATGGTGTTCTTCCTGTGGTGGGGCCTGGTAGAGGACTTCCGTTTCCTTCAGGCTGACTTCCAGCACAAACAGCGGGGGTGATGGTGTTCTTCCTGTGGTGGGGCCTGGTAGAGGACTTCCATTTCCTTCAGGCTGACTTACAGCACAAACAGCGGGGGTGATGGTGTTCTTCCTGTGGTGGGGCCTGGTAGAGGACTTCCGTTTCCTTCAGGCTGACTTCCAGCCAAAACAGCGGGGATGATGGTGTTCTTCCTGTGGCGCGACCTGGTAGAGGACTTCCGTTTCCTTCAGGCTGACTTCCAGCCCAAACATGGGCGACAAGGGCAGCATCGTCAGCAAAAAGCAGCTCATGGACTAGATAGTTTAGAGTCTTAGTGCGAGCCCTCAGGCGGCTTAAGTTGTGTTATTTTACTGTTGTGTTATTGGGCTTGGCCTCATGTAAGCCACCCCGAGTCCCTTTGGGGAGATGGTGGCAAGGTATAAATAAAGTATTATTATTATTATTATTATTTATTCTGTGGGCTGCCGAAGTCAAGAACAGCGAAGAGTAAGAAGAAAGGCAGTAAATGAGGCAGAGAAGAGCAGCGGTGGGAGAAGAGGAGGAGGAAAGGACAAGAGCGGGCATGACACACAGACACACTGAACAAGTCATCTCAGCGGTGTGCCTTTTCCGAGCTTTGCTCAGCCGCTGCGAAGCCTCCCGGAGTGATGCTGAGCCGTGAGTCACATTCCTCTCTTTGGGGATTATGGATTACCTCCTGCTCCAGGGGCCCAGATTTGGTCCATGACGTCAATGGAAGAGCGGTGTCGATTACACGCCAGCCGGGGGAGCGATCAGGTTCCTCGGGCGTTATTTTACCTCTTCCACTTAGTAGTTTTTCCAGCCACGTCTTCCTTGTCGTCTTTGCCACCTTGGAGGTGTACATTACCTTTGTTCTGCGCCCGTCCGAGACGCCCAACAAAGTGTGAGCCAACACGTTTTCGCCAGCCGCGCTTGCCAAGGCGCAAGTGGGTCATGAGATGCGCTCTCGGGCCAATTGTTGACAGGTCGGAAGGCTTTAGCAACCCATACTGGAAAAGGCCTTTCACTTACAAGGAAGTGGCAATGTGATCTTCAAGTGGCTACTGGATTGACCAGTTCCAGCGAAAGATGTTTTCAAGAAGGACGCAAAACGTTTGTCATTGCTTTTAGGTTCCTGCAATGGAAGATTGAATGATACGGACACCTTATGCTCATGCCAATGGTTTGTTTCCCATTCTGTCTCTCACTTTGGATTGAGAGCTTCAAGCAGTGTTTCCATGGAGATCAAAGGTAATACAGGAGTGTGTGCACGCGCACATGCACACACACATACTTTTACTTACTTGCTTGCTGACTTGGTAGATGCTGATTATCTGGATCCGGTGCAGTCTGGCTTTAGGCCGGGACATGGTACCAAGACAGCCTAGGTCGCCTTAGTGCAGGGGTATTTATTTATTTATTTATTGTTCGATTTTGTATTCCGCTCCTCCCAGCAGGCTCGGGGCGGGTGACAATAAAATATAGATGGGCAACATGTCACAACATGTCGACATGTGGCCCTACAATAAAAGCATAAAAACACATTAAAACACATTACATCACAACAACAGGGTATGGGATGACCTATGGCATAGTTATTAGTTCAGTGTGCCTAATTAAAGGCTATGCATGCCCACCAGTGCCGCTACAGAAAAGGTCCTCTGTCTGGTCGTGGATAGATGGCAGGAGCGGATTGATGGTACTAACAACAGATTCTGTTCATCTGAACGCAGTGATCTCGGGGGAGAATACGGGGTAAGGCGGTCCCTCAGGTACGCAGGCCCTAGGCCGTGCAAAGCCTTAAAGGTCAAAACCAACACCTTGAAGGCAATTCGGTACTCAATAGGAAGCCAGTGCAGTTGCCGGAGGATAGGTGTAATGTGCTCCCTTACTGGCGATCCCGCCAGCAAGCGAGCAGCGGCATTCTGCACTAGCTTGAGTTTCCAAATTGTCGACAAGGGAAGGCCAACGTAGAGGGCATTACAGTAGTCTAGCCTCGAGATGACCGTCGCTTGAATTACCGTGGCCAGGTCGTCCCTGGACAGGTAGGGTGCCAGTCGCCTAGCCTGTCGGAGGTGAAAGAATGACGTCCTGCTGACCACGGAGACCTGGGCCTCCATGGTCAGCGAGGAGTCCAACTGAACCCCCAAGCTCTTAACCAATGGCGATGGGCTAAGCCGCTCGCCGTCCAGGGTAGGCAACCGGCACCCACCCAGCCCAGGCCGACCAGGCCACAGGATCTCCGTCTTCGACGGATTCACCTTCAGCCGGCTGGCACGCAGCCAACCAGTCACGGCTTCAAGGCATAGATGGAAACAATCGGGTACGGAGTCCGGCCTGCCGTCCATTCTCAGCAAAAGCTGGGTGTCATCAGCGTACTGGTAACACTCCAGACCAAAGTCGCGAACCAGCTGGGCCAGGGTGCGTATGTAAACATTGAATAATAAGGGGGAGAGGATGGCCCCCTGGGGGACCCCACATTTAAGTGGGAGTCTTCTGGAGACCTCCCCGCCCCCCTCCACACGTTGTCCCCGGTCCTGAAGGGCCACCCATTTAAGGGCAGTCCCCCCGACCCCAGAGCCGGCTAAACGGTGGGTCAACAGTGCGTGATCTACAGTGTCAAACGCTGCTGTCAGATCTAATAAGACAAGCAGTGCTGATCCACCCCTGTCCAGCTGGCGGCGAAGTTGGTCTGTAATGGCGACAAGCACGGTCTCCGTCCCATGCCCAATACGGAAGCCGGACTGGAAGGGATCGAGTCCAGCTGTGTCGTCTAAGAACCGCTGCAGCTGATCCGCTGCTGCCCTCTCAATTACTTTGCCTAGAAAAGGCAAGTTGGAAACAGGCCTGTAATTGGAGGGAGCCGAAGGACCTAAATTCGGCTTCTTCAGCAGCGGTCTTACCCTGGCCTCTTTCAATCCCCCTGGGAAGACTCCTTGCTCAAGGGAGCTATTTATGATCTTTCCCAGGGGGCCTCGTAGCCCCTCCCGGCAAGATCTAGTATCTACACTTTTTCAGCATGCGAGCTACTTTTAAAAAAAACCAAGTCAAAAAGATCTATCTTGCGCGTGCACCTTGCGTGTGTGCGCACATCCGCGCGCCACTCCTCCCACGCGCCGCTCCTCCCGCGGGGCATTGCGGGAATGAGGGAACACGAGGCGGGTCCACCGGAGGCCCCACCTCACAGGAGGAGCCGGCAGCAGGAACGAGGGAGCCGGAGGCCCTGCCTCGCGCTCCGTCATTCCCGCAATGCCCCATGGGAGGAGCCGGCAGCGGGAACGAGGGAACCAGAGGCCCTGTCTCGCGCTCTATTGTTCCCGCAATGCCCTGCAGGAGGAGCCGGCAGCGGGAACGGAGGAAGCGCGAGGCGAGGCCTCTGGAGGCCCCGCCTCGCGCTCCGTCATTCCTGCAATGCCCCACGGAAAGAACGCTGCGCGAAGCTGTGCACGCGCGTGCAAGGTACCCCGCGCACAGGGAAGAAGCGCCCCATCCGGCTGTCTCGCGCTCTATTGTTCCCGCAATGCCCTGCAGGAGGAGCCGGCAGCGGGAATGGAGGAAGCGCGAGGCGAGGCCTCTGGAGGCCCCGCCTCGCGCTCCGTCATTCCTGCAATGCCCCACGGAAAGAACGCTGCGCGAAGCTGTGCACGCGCGTGCAAGGTACCCCGCGCACAGGGAAGAAGCGCCCCATCCGGCTGCGATTGCCCTCCTTTAGACCCACGATTGACTTTGTGGGCAGCCCTGCCTTATTGGATGATCTACGCTGGGAGCTGGACAGGGGGAGTGTGTCCCTGTTGGTTCTGCTGGATCTCTCATCCGCCTTCGATACCGTCGACCACAGTATCCTTCTGAGACGCCTCGCAAGAATGGGCCTTGGGGGTACTGCCTTGCAGTGGCTCCGGTCCTTCCTGGAGCTTCGTTCCCAGAAGTTGTTGTTGGGGGACTCCCGCAGGGTTCAGTACTATCCCCTATGCCAGTGATTCCCAACCAGTGTGCCGTGAGCGATCCTCAGGTGTGCCGTGGGAAATGGGAACCTCCAATACCCTTTCTTCCCCCTCCTGCCGAACACTTTTCTTCTCCTCCACTGGCTCTCTTCTTCCCACTCGCCGGCTCGCTTGCCTCGCTTGCTCTGGGGCTAGTCTGCGCAGTAGCGCCCGCACGGCTCATGCCTTCCTCCCTCCCCCCCTCCCCTCCTGAACACGCTCACGCTGCCCCCTCGGATCCAAATGGCGGCAGAAGCGGCAGTGTAGAAGAAAACGTAAGTGTCCGGCAGGAGGTGGAAGAAAGGGCGCGAAGGGGAAGGGGGAGGAAGAGGTCTCTGTCGAAAGCTGGCATGGGCACACTTGGACCTTCCAGGTGTTTTGACCCAACTCCCACCATTCCTAGCAGCCTCAGGCCCTTTCCTCCCCCCCTCAGCCACTTAAGCAGGGAAGGGCCTCAGGCTCTTAGGAATGGTGGGAGTTGAAGTCCAAAGCACACAGAGGGTCAAGTTTTCCCCATGCCTGTTTGAGGGACCTTAAAGTGGTGAGCCTCCTTCCAACATTGTGATTCTGAATAGAAAACAAACAACAACATAACATAACATTGTTTGAGTCCACAGGGCTCTCTGGGTGTAGGTGAACTACAACTTCCAAACTCAAGGTCAATTCCCAAGCCAACCTTTTTCAGTACTTTCTTTTGGTAATGAGAGTTCAATATGCCAAGTTTGGTTCAATTCCATTGTTGCAAGAGTTCAGGATGTTCTTTGATTGTGTGTTAACTATAAATCCCAGAATCTGTAACTCCCAAATGTCAATGTCTATTTCCCCCAAACTCCATCTGTGTTCACATTTGGGCATATTGAGTATTCATGCCAAGTTTGGTCCTGATCCAACATTGTTTGAGTCCACAGTGCTCTCTGGATATAGGTGAACTACAACTCCAAAACTCAAGGTCAATACCCACCAAACTCTTATAGTATTTTCTCTTGGTTATGGGAGTTCTGTGTGGGAAGTTTGTGTCTTTCTGCCATTCCTGCCAGGATATCTATGTTGTGTTCATCAAAACAGGCCCAGGTTTCACACTGAATGTATAAATACATTTTAAAACATATTACCTATATGTATTACTGTGTTAGAGTGTCATTTTGTGTCGTTTTGGTTGGTGGTGTGCCCCAGAATTTTGTAAATGTAAAAAATATGCAGCGGCTCAAAAATGGTTGGGAACCACTGATTTAGGCGATCCCTCGTAGCCCAAGGATGATGGTCTTCCAAGCCTAGTGTCTTGGCGGTGGGTCCATGGGTGGCTGTGGAGCACTATTCTTGATCTGCATGTTCTCCCGCAGTGAGGACATTGGTTTCCAGACGGAAGGTGGTCCCAGTTGGGGTTGGCCTGACGTGCCTTCCTCTTGGCACATTTCTCCCTTTCTCCCTCCATTTGTGCCTCTTCGAATTCTGCAGCACTGCTGGTCACAGCTGACCTCCAGTTAGCGTACTCAAGGGCCCAGTTCTCGGTGTCTATGCCAGAGTTTTTAAGGTTGGCCTTGAGCCCATCTTTCAATCTCTTTTCCTATCCACCAACATTACGTTTCCCGTTCTTGAGTTTGGAGTAGAGTAACTGATTTGGGAGACGCTGATCAGGCATGTGGACAACATAGCATCCAGTCCACTGGAGTTGATGGCGTAAGACAGGGCTGCCCATGAAGTCGATCACGATCGACCAGTCGATCGCGGGTCCAAAGGAGGTCGATCGTGGGTCCAAAGGAGATCGATCGCAGCCGGATGGGGTGCTTCTGCCCTGCGCGTGGTGCACCTTCCGTGCGCGTGTGCACCTTCCGCGTGGCGTTCCTTCCGCGGGGCATTGCGGGAACGAGGGAGAGTCTTCCGCGGGGCATTGTGGGAACGAGGGAGAGTCTTCCGCGAGGCATTGTGGGAACGAGGGAGCGCCTTCCGCGGAGCATTGTCGGAACGAGGGAGAGTCTCCGCGAGGCATTGTGGGAAGGAGAGACGCCTCTCCGCGGGCATTGTGGGAACGAGGGAGAGTCTTCCACGAGGCATTGTGGGAACGATGGAGCGCCTTCCGCGGGGCATTGTCGGAACGAGGAGACGCTCCATGGGGCATTGTCGGAACGAGGGAGAGTCTTCCGCGAGGCATTGTGGGAACGAGGGAGAGTCTTCTGCGAGGCATTGTGGGAACGAGGGAGCGCCTTCCGCGGGGCATTGTCGGAACGAGGGAGAGTCTTCCGCGAGGCATTGTGGGAACGAGGGAGCGCCTTCCGCGGGGCATTGTCGGAACGAGGGAGAGTCTTCCGCGAGGCATTGTGGGAACGAGGGAGAGTCTTCTGCGAGGCATTGTGGGGAACGAGGGAGAGCGCTCTCAAGGCATTGTCGGAACGAGGGAGAGTCTTCCGCGAGGCATTGTGGGAACAAGGGAGAGTCTTCCGCGAGGCATTGTGGGAACGAGGGAGAGTCTTCCACGAGGCATTGTGGGAACGAAGGAGCGCCTTCCGCGGGGCATTGTCGGAACGAGGGAGAGTCTTCCGCGAGGCATTGTGGGAACGAGGGAGAGTCTTCCGCGAGGCATTGTCGGAACGAGGTAGCGCCTTCTGCGGGGTATTGTGGGAACAAGGGAGCGCGAGGCAGGGCCTCTGGAGGCACTGCCTCGCGATCCGCCTTGCCTCTCTCTTGCTGGCAGCGGAGGCTGCATGGTTGCTTCCGGGCATATAATAGTCTTATAATTAATCTAATTTTAATCTAGGAAAAATATGGCACCAAAATGGAGGTGATCCGTTGACCCATGGATACAGGGGCCCGGTGGGCTTCAGTATCCACAGTTTAAAGGAATACATGACCCCAATGGGTTTCCGTATCCGCAGTTTAAAGGAACACAGTTTCGGCCTCCCCGGGACACTGTAAGAGCATCCCGGGCGAGCCAGCAGTGATCTGTGGCTTGGGAAAGGAAAGGTTCATGCTTGGAGAGGGTTGGAGACAGTTAAAGACACAATGTATCACTATGGAGAGTGAAAAGTTGCAATTAGATTATTCTTTACTAGCTGAGGGCCCGGCGGTGCCCGGGTTATTTGAGGAAGGCATTGTGTGCCAAGGTTGGTTCCTATTAGATGTGCATGTGGCTTGCAGTGGTCTCAGGAAGTTAGTGAAGGTACTGCAAGTCCCATTGGCCATGGTCCATCCCCCTCCCAACAACACCAGGATGTAGAGGGGTCATGGGGGCTCTTAGTGCCACGTTTGGTGTTGATCATTCATTGATGAGGGTCGAGTAGTCTCAGAAGGTGAGTGAAGGTACTTCAACTCCCGTCATCCATGGTCCATCCTCCAAACAGCACCAGGATGTAGAGTGGGTCATGAGGGCTTTGTGTGCCAAGTTTGGTCTTCATTAGTCATTGAATGAGGGTCGCAGCAGTCTTGGGAAGTGAGTGGAGGTACTTCAAGTCCCATCATTCGTATCCATCCTCCTCCTCAATGCTGCACCAGAATGTAGAATGAGTCATGGGGCTCTGTGTGCCAAGTTTGGTCTTGATCAGTGTTTGATGAGGTTGGCAATGGTCTGGTGAAATGAGTGGAGGTACTTCAAGTCCCATCATCCGTGGTCCGCCTCCGAACTGCATCAGGACGTCCATTGGGTCATGGGGGCTTTTTGTGCCAAGTGTGGTCATGATTATGCACTGGATGAGGGTCGCAGTGGCTTGGGAAGTGAATGGAGGTACTTGAAATCCCATTCATGGTCCATCCTCCTCTAAACTGCAGTAGGATGGAGTGGGTCATGGGGGTACTGTGTGCCAAGTTTGGTCTTGTGGTTCAGGGCCGCCTTGGTCTGTGGGGAATGAAGAGTTTGAAAGTACTACAAATTCATAACCTGTGATGGTACTTCAAGTCCCATCATCCATGGTCCTCCTACTCCAAACTGCAGTAGAATGAATCATGGGTCATAGGGGCTCAGTGTGCCAAGGTTGGTTACTGTTAATTCAGGCCATACACAATGTCCCATTAACTGAGGCCTAGTCAGGGAAATCAAGTTAATGAAGCCGACTGTAAATTTTGGGCCTGGTTTGTGATTTGTAGGGCTACAGTGTTTTCTGGGAAGTGAATTGGGTGAAGGTAGTGCAAATCCCATCATTCGTGGCCCATCCTATCCTAAACTCTCTTTTGGGGCATGTAATGTTCTGGCCTGCTCTGCTGGTAATTGGTAACTGTAAAAGGCTGAATGGCAGGCAGCCGTTTTCTAAAAGCTGAGGGGGAGTGAGAAAACAGGAATCCATTTTGTTTTCACAGAGCCAAGTGGGGAGGGAATGTTGATGGTGCATTTTTTCCCCTCAGTGGGAAGAAATCCTGTTGTTTGTATGTAGAGGCCTGGATTCTGGGATGCTGGCTATTCTGTGGCTTTAAATTCCCTCTGTCTAGTGCCTTAGAATTTTGGAGTGGCGAGGCTGGCCAATCAAAGGACTTTATGCAAATAGCTGCCACATATCCGCCCTTCCGCCCTCCGCACTCATACATACATACATACTTACAAACATTCCGCTTTATTAAGGTATACAGATTGGGGTCGTTGCTTCTTCCAGCATGCCGACTTTCCCCAACTGTCTTCTTCCTAAGAAATTTGCAGGATTTATCAGAGGCAACGCTGATGGAATCGTTCCAGGAGTCGCGTGTGACGTCTGTAGACAGTCGACGTTTCACAAGCGTATAGCAGGGTTGGGACGACAATGGCGTAATCAACAAGGGCTGAACCCATTGGGGGAAAGACTTCAGCACCTTGGAGAGCTCTCCCAAGCTCAGCGTGACACCCCCAATCAGCCCCTGCTGGTGCCCACGTCCCATGAGGACAGCTAAACCGACCTCCACGTTCTTGTGTGATTAATTAGAGAGTTGTTGTTGTTGTTTTTCCAAAAAACAAGTTTCTTTCGGAATAGGAGGAAGGAGGAGAGCTCCATTTAAAGACGGAGGCTGCGCTGATCCAATCTCCGAAACCTGAGCCCAGATGGGAGCGTAGGAGCCAGGATGCAAATGCCTTTGGCAGGAGGCACGGGCTGTTCAGAAACAGGGTACAGCGCATATGTTGGAGCGCATGTGTAGGTAGGTGTTTCCAGACCCCAAAAACAGGCAACGATGGAATTGTTGCATTAGCTGCTTTTGATGGAAATTTCCGCTCGTCTTCATTTTTTAATAGGAACAGGCTGAGCATTAGAATGAGTTTCAGTACATTCGGATGTCTATATCTTAGGGTTCCTGGAAGGTAGAGCAGCTCTATTGTTAATTATTACTATTATTATTTGATACACAACAGCAAACAAGATAACTTCCCAAGTGTCTAGGATGCGTGACGATCGAGCCGAATTCCTCTGGCTTTTCTTCAAAACAAAGATTCAGTAGGAAGAACTCACCCCCACGCCTCTACAAGCACGTTGATTACTAAAAAGGCCAATCTGAGATAGGCAAGTTCGGTTGCAGAAAGCACAGCAGAAAGTCTCCTTGGGTGATGTTGTTTCCAAGTTGCGGTCCTTTCTGCGTTGTCGTTTCTCGAGACCCATTCGGCGTGTCTTCTCGCAAGAGGCCGCAGCATTGTGGAGATTGCGTCTCCATGCCTCACGATGTGAGGCCAGGGTGGACCATTACTGGTGATCAATCTGACCGAGCCTGAGATGCTGTTTCAGGGAGTTCTTATATCTCTTTTTAGGGGCGCCTCTTGCGCTGACCCGTGATGAGTTCACCATAGAGTAGTATCCTTGGGAGGCGGTGGTCCTCCATCCTAGAGATGTGCCCTGCCCAGCGCAGCTGTGTTCTCAATAGCATGGCCTCAATGCTGGTGATCCCTGTTGCTTGCTCAAGGACAGCAACATTCGTCACATAGTCGGTCCAGTGTATATTTAGATTGAGCGAAGACAGCGCTGATGAAAGCATCTTCGAGGAGTCGTAGGTGTTGGCAATAGGTGACCCACGCTTCAGACCCATAGAGGAGAATAGACAGTACGATAGATCTGTACACACTGATTTTGGTGTTTTTGCCTCAGGTGCTTGTTGCACCTGACTCTTTTGTGAAGCCTTCCGAATGCACTCTATGCCTTTGCTAATCTGTGATCTATCTCTTTATCAATCTTGGCGCCTGAAGAGATGATGCTTCCCAGGGAGGTGAACTGCTGAACGTATTTAAGCACAGATTTGCCTATGGTGACATGGGGATGATGGTGTTCTTCCTGTGGTGCGGGCTGGTAGAGGACTTCTGTTTTCTTCAGGCTGATTTCCAGCCCAAATAGCAGGGATGATGGTGTTCTTCCTGTGGTGCGGACTGGTAGAGGACTTCTGTTTTCTTCAGGCTGATTTCCAGCCCAAACAGCAGGGATGATGGTGTTCTTCCTGTGGTGCGGACTGGTAGAGGACTTCTGTTTTCTTCAGGCTGATTTCCAGCCCAAACAGCAGGGATGATGGTGTTCTTCCTGTGGTGCGGACTGGTAGAGGACTTCTGTTTTTTCAGGCTGATTTCCAGCCCAAACAGCAGGGATGATGGTGTTCTTCCTGTGGTGCGGATCAGAGGACTTCCGTTTTCTTCAGGCTGATTTCCAGCCCAAACAGCAGGGATGATGGTGTTCTTCCTGTGGTGCGACTGGTAGAGGACTTCCGCTTTCTTCAGGCTGATTTCCAGCCCAAATAGCAGGGATGATGGTGTTCTTCCTGTGGTGCGGACTGGTAGAGGACCCCTTTTCTTCAGGCTGATTTCCAGCCCAAACAGCAGGGATGATGGTGTTCTTCCTGTGGTGCGGACTGGTAGAGGACAGTTTTCTTCAGGCTGATTTCCAGCCCAAATGAGCAGGGATGATGGTGTTCTTCCTGTGGTGCGGGCTGGTAGAGGACTTCTGTTTTCTTCAGGCTGATTTCCAGCCCAAACAGCAGGGATGATGGTGTTCTTCCTGTGGTGCGGACTGGTAGAGGACTTCCGTTTTCTTCAGGCTGATTTCCAGCCCAAACAGCAGGGATGATGGTGTTCTTCCTGTGGTGCGGACTGGTAGAGGACTTCCGCTTTCTTCAGGCTGATTTCCAGCCCAAACAGCTCTGCAGCTGTTGCAAAGCAGGATGTGAGGTGATGCAGATCTGCTTCTGAAAGAGCAACAAGGGCAGCATTGTCTGCAAAAAGCAGCTCACGGACTAGATAGTTTAGTTTCTTAGTGCGAGCCTTTAGACGGCTTTGTTGAACAAGCTACCATCAGTACGGTAGCGCATATATATGCTGTCTTATATATATATCGAGCTTAATAATGCATGCAGATTTGAGTAGGGTGACCTTTGCAACCGATTTTAATGGTAATTTTTTTCAGCGCGGATTGTTTTTAAGTGCAGGCCGAGGTCTTTAGGGCTTTGCATGCAGTGTGCCAATCACCACTGGGACCACTATTTTTATGTTTCTGTTTATTTTATAATTTATGTTTATTTAATCCCACTCTCCACAAGGAGACTCAACGCGCTTGCCTTAAAACACGTAAATGCAATATTTAAATATTATTAAGCAATATTGATGGCAATCCAGCCTCTGCTTTGCTCACAATATCCTCTAGGCCTGGGCAATCATGGTTCTAAATGGTTCTAAAGTACTTACGAAACTAAAGTTCTGCTGGTGAACACTAGGTGGCGCTGGTGCTTTGCTTCTACGGTGTTGCCAAAGTTCTGGTGGTGAACACTAGGTGGCGCTGGTGCTTTGCTTCCACAGTGTTGCTAAAGTTCTGGTGGTGAACATTTCAGAACTCTAACAAAACTTTCGAAACTTCATTATTATTTCATTATTGGCGATTTTAAAGACAGAACCAAATAGGAACTGCCATTTATAACGGAATTTATAAATGTAGAAGCAAAACACTGTAGAACAGGGGTGCTCACACTTTTTCAGCATGGGAGCTACTTATTAAAAAACCAAGTCCCAAAGATCACCTACCCAGAAATGTAAAACGTATAACTATTTTCTTATTTATGTATGTATTTATTTATATTTATTATTCATTTTTATGTACCGCTCCTTCCAGCAGGCTCGGGGCAGTTTACATAAAAATGAAGTTATAAAACATCAACATTTCAATTTAATAACAATATAAAACAGAGCATAAAAATACATCCAACCACCCCATTTCTCCCACACTGCCATATTACCACACATATTATCAGCCAGAAAGTAAGAAGAGAGGCTTTGAACTGCAAGGCCATTTAATAGGCAGCAAGGTAAACAAAGGGGCATGCAAAAATACATCCAACCACCCCATTTCTCCCACACTGCCATATTACCACACATATTATCAGCCAGAAAGTAAGAAGAGAGGCTTTTGAACTGCAAGGCCATTTAATACGCAGCAAGGTAAACAAAGGGGCATGCAAAAATACATCCAGCCACCCCATTTCTCCCACATTTCCATATTCCCCAACATATATTTCTCAAGGAACAAAGCAAGCAGTGAGGCTTTGGAGCTAAAAGGCCATTTTTAAACATTAAAAAGAGACACACCACAGAACAATCAAGCACTCACCCCAAAGTAAAAGACCAACCTTTGAGCTGCGGTAAAGAAATGACCCTAAAAGCGTCCTTCTCCTCTTCTGTCATTGCTCCTATTTCCATGCCGCCAGCATGCGTGCTGCCTCCAAGAGCTCACGAGAAGTACGAGAGGCAAAATGGGTGCTTCTGCACATGCGCGCGGGGCCAGCCATGCATTGCGTCATCCAGGCCCGCCCCCTTTGGTCTCCTACGACTCTGAGTGGCTGGAGAAGGACGGAGAGAGGAGGAGGAATCCAAAAGAGGGGGCCCATTCTGCCTCTTGACTCTGCAGCTTTTGGAGGCGGCGCACGAGCAGGGAGGAGCAACGACGGAGGACTTCTTTGCAGCATTCAGGGGCGCGTGAAGAGGACAAACTGCAAAAAAACCTGGTCAGGGGCCTGAAGATCACCAGGATGAGGCCCAAAGATCACCCTGGTGATCCCGATCACCATTCTGAGCACCCCTGCTGTAGAAGCAAAGCACCAGTGCCACCTAGTGTTCACCACCAGAACTTTAGCAACACTGAAGAAGCAAAGCACCAGCGCCACCTAGTGTTCACCACCAGAATTTTAGCAACACTGTAGAAGTAAAGCACCAGCGCCACCTAGTGTTCACCACCAGAACTTTAGCAACACTGTAGAAGCAAAGCACCAGCGCCACCTAGTGTTCACCACCAGAACTTTAGCAACACTGTAGAAGCAAAGCACCAGCGCCACCTAGTGTTCACCACCAGAATTTTAGCAACACTGAAGAAGCAAAGCACCAGCGCCACCTAGTGTTCACCACCAGAACTTTAGCAACACTGAAGAAGCAAAGCACCAGCGCCCACCTAGTGTTCACCACCAGAACTTTAGCAACACTGTAGAAGCAAAGCACCAGCGCCCACCTAGTGTTCACCACCAGAATTTTAGCAACACTGTAGAAGCAAAGCACCAGCGCCACCTAGTGTTCACCACCAGAACTTTAGCAACACTGAAGAAGCAAAGCACCAGCGCCACCTAGTGTTCACCACCAGAACTTTAGCAACACTGTAGAAGCAAAGCACCAGCGCCACCTAGTGTTCACCACCAGAATTTTAGCAACACTGAAGAAGCAAAGCACCAGCGCCACCTAGTGTTCACCCCCAGAATTTTAGCAACACTGTAGAAGCAAAGCACCAGCGCCACCTAGTGTTCACCACCAGAATTTTAGCAACACTGTAGAAGCAAAGCACCAGCGCCACCTAGTGTTCACCACCAGAACTTTAGTTTTGTAAGTACTTTAGAACCATGATTGCCCAGGCCTAATATCCTCTTATGACAAAACAAAGAGGGTGAATGAACGGTTTTGACCCCTTTTCGATTGTGTGTCACAACTGCCTGTGTTAACATGCATTGCTTGGCAGTTTACATAATAATTTCCTATTGGGAAACAGGCTGTTTATCAGCTCGTGAGGGTAAAAAATCCTATTACCGGATCTCGTAATGCAAGCAGTATAAGATTACAGGTCAAAAGGATACAGGAATCCAGGCTTCAAGTTGAGAGGAGGTGAAAAAGGATAACCTGTAGGCCGTTTTGCTTCATTGGTTCTACTGTGTAGAACAGGCATGCGCCCACTCTGGGGTTTTGGACTTCAACTCTCACCATTCCTAACAGCCCTAACAATGGGAGTTGAAGTCCAGAACACCTTGAGGGTCAAGTTGGCCCATGCTTGTTGTAGACGTAATATGAGTGAGGGTTCAAGCCCAATGAAAGCGCCCCCACACCCGCAGATGCTAGCTCTCTTTCTAGGGCAGGGGTAGGGAACCTATGGCTCGGGAGCCAGATGTGGCTCTTTTCATGATTGCATCTGGCTCTCCAGAGCAGCCCAGGCCTTGGTTTCCCAGCATGCAGCGAGGAGGAGTGATGCAAATGCACTGTGACTGGCACTTCTGCGCAGCCCTCGTCGCCTCTTCCTCATCCCCCGCTGCTATCGGGGCTCTGCACCCTCTTCGCCGGGGATGGCAGAGCCCGATGGCGGCACCTCGTCTTCCTCTTCGTCCTTCGCCACAGGCCTTGGTGGAGGTGCCAGAGGCGGGCCTGGTCCAGGCACCGCGGACCCGGCCTTGCTGCTCCTGGGGGACGCCCAGCTCATCGCCCTAATCATTGGGCAGCTCAAGACACCAAGGTCCACCTTAGCCCCGTGCCCTCCCCCCCCTTCCTTCCTTCCTTCCTTCCTTCCTTCCTTTCTCTTCCTTTCTTTTTCCCTCTCTTTTTCTTTCATTCTTTTCCCTCCCTCTCTCCCCTTCCTTCTTTCGTGCATTCTCTCCCTTCCTTCCTTTCTCCCCTTCACCCTTTCCTTCTCTCTCTCTCCTTTTCCCTCCCTCTCTCCCCTTCCTTCTTTCCTCCATTCTCCCTCTTCCTTCCTTCCTTCATTCCTTCCTTTCTCCCCTTCACCCTTTCCTTCTCTCTTTCCTTTTCCCTCCCCCTCTCCCCCTTCCTTCTTTCCTCCATTCTCCTTCTTCCTTCCTTCCTCTTCCTTCCTTCCTTTCTCCCCTTCACCCTCTCCTTCTCTCCTTCCTTTTCCCTCCCTCTCTCCACTTCTTTCCTCCATTCTCCCTCTTCATTCCTTCTTTCTTTCCCTCCTTTCTTTCTCCCCTTCACCATTTCCTTCTCTCTTTCCTTTTCCCTCCCCCTCTCCCCTTCCTTCTTTCCTCCATTCTCCCTCTTCATTCCTTCTTTCTTTCCCTCCTTTCTTTCTCCCCTTCACCATTTCCTTCTCTCTCCTTCCTTTTCCCTCCCTCTCTCCCCTTCCTTCTTTCCTCCATTCTCCTTCTTCCTTCCTTCCTCTTCCTTCCTTGCTTTCTCCCCTTCACCCTTTCCTTCTCTCCTTCCTTTTCCCTCCCTCTCTCCACTTCTTTCCTCCATTCTCCCTCTTCATTCCTTCTTTCTTTCCTTCCTTTCTTTCTCCCCTTCACCTTTTCCTTCTCTTCTTCCTTTTCCCTCCCTCTCTCCCCTTCCTTCTTTCCTCCATTCTTCCACTTCCTTCCCTCTTCCTTCCTTTTCTATTCTTTTCCCCCAAGTCTTTCTTTCCTTCTCCTTCCTTTCTTTTCACTTCCCTCTGTCTCTCCCCTTCTTTCTTTTCTTCTTTTCCCTTCATTATTTTACTTTTTCCTCACTCCCTTTCCTTTCTTTTCCCCACCCTTTCCTTTCCTCCTTTCCCGTTTCCTTCTTTCTTTTCCCCTCCTTGTCCCTCTCCTGCTTTTCTTTTCTTCCTTTTCCATAGTTCGTTCTTCTTTTCTTTCTTCCTCTCTGCCTCCCTCCTTTATTTCCTCTGTCTGTCTGTCTTTCTTTCTTTCATTCTTTCTATCTTTCCCCCTTCCTTCCTTCCTTCCTTCCTTCCTTCCTTCCTTCCTTCCACCTTCTCTTCCTTCCCAGAGTCCTGAGCATGCCTTTTGCAGAGCTAGGTCTGAAGTGTCCCAGGGTCATTCTTCCGGGGGAATCCTTTTCTCATCGTATGTATGTATAGACTCACATTTAGTTGAAGTTGGTCTTAAAACATATTATATATATGTATACTAGCTGTACCCGGCACGCGTTGCTGTGCCCTATTTAGGAGAAGGAGGAAAGGAAAGGGTGGGGAAAAGAAAGGAAATGATGTGACTTACGGTCTTGGTGGGGTCATGTAGGCATGAATGGCGCACTTTCTATGTGTGCTCCAAATGATGTCATCTGAAGCATGAGTTGTATTGTCTTCTATAGCGGAGGAAGTGTTTTGATTCTGGAGTGTCTCCACTCAGCAAAGTCTGTTGTGGTTGTGGAGGAGTGGCAAGTGGTGGTAGAGAGACTTTACTGGCTAGGCAGCACATTCCCGGTGTTTCTGCTGGGTATTTCAGGGCTTTGCAGTGTGTGCAGATGTGCGTTAGGGTGCCAATGTCGGCCTCTGGCACCATGCTGTAGTCTTCTGCAGCGTTGTATCTGAAGGCTAGGCGGTGGAATTGGTTGTGGTGTTTTTGATGTTTGTTTTCTGTGTTATGACGTCGTGTTTCTGCGCCTTTGCGCTGCTGTTGTGTTGCATTTCTGCGTCTTTGTTGTTCCTGGCTGCGCGCTTCTTCTTGTCGTGCAGTTCTTTGCATTTGGTTCTCAGCTGTGCGTCGTGCAGTGACCTGTTGTCTGTGTCTGCTGCGCAGTGTGTTTCTGTTCTGGCGTTTGTTCTGCCCTTTTTTGTTTGATGTATGTAGCGTTGTGAGTGTGTCGTCCGATGCTGTTATTTTTATAAGGCATGGCTTGTCTTTGGGTCAGTTTATGTCTGTGTGGAAGGAAGGAATGGTTTTAGTTTGTGGTGTTTGTAGGTGTTGTTTTGGAGGCCTTTTAGGTTTTGGGGGGGAAGTTTCTTTGCTACAAACGTACCTTGCTTGAGGCCTATTTCTGTTGGCAAGTATTGTTTTTCTGCGTTGTATGGTTTCTTTGTTTGAGGTATACATCACATGACGTGAACCCATTTATATAATAGATGTCTCTCACTGAAATAAATTTCCAAATATTTTGCTTTCATGGCTCTCGGAGTCCAAAAGGTTCCCGACCCCTGTTCTAGGGTTTCAAAGAGGGGTTTTCTTGGCCCTGTTTCGAGATGCCAGGGATCGGATTTGGAATGATGCCCATGCCAAACATGCTAAGGCCTGCAAAGTCTTGGCATTTGAGAACCGCTTCCTAAGGCCGATCCACCCATAGCCCGATATAGGTTGTGTTTTGAGCACACGCATACTACGAGTGCCTTTTCGCAGCACGGTCTGTTTCCCTGACAACTTTGCCCATTTGACGGAAGCCTGAAATATTCAGGTCCTACCTCCATGGTTCGTTTCTCCTTGCCGCATTTGTGATCTTCCTGCCCACAAGCTGTTGTTATTGCAGCAGGCGGTAGTGTTCGTCTTGCTTGTAATCCCCCCAAAGTGTGGAAAAGCACAGCCTTGAGCCCAATTGGCCCCGTTTCTCTCCGCATTGAGCTTATAAGTCATTTTGGAGGTTGTAATCTCACTCTTCGGGACACGCACTCCATTAATCCCATTGAAGGTGTGAAAGGGAATAAGAATAAGATCCACAAAATGACTGGAATGGGTTTTAGAGCCTCTATCGGACCAATTCAAAAGCAATTGCAGTGTTTTTCAACCTTTCTTGAGCCACGGCACATTTTTTACATGTACAAAATCCTGGGGCACACCACCAACCAAAATGACACAAAATGACACTCTAACACAGTGATACATATAGTTAATATGTTTCTAAATGTATTTATACACTCAGTGTGAAACCTGGGCTTGTTTCGATGAACACAACATATATATGGCTTCCTCTCACATACTTATACATGGCTATCATGTCTTCTCTCAGCCTTCTCTTCTTCAAGCTAAACATGCCCAGCTCTTCAAGCCACTCCTCATAGAGCTTGTTCTCCAGACCTTTGTGAAATTTCACCCTGAGTTAAACTTGCTTCCAGTTAACTATGGATGTCATGAAGCTGTTATAAACAGTTCCCTTGGGGGAGGCAACTCTCAAAAAATCCAGTAAAATAGTAAAAAAAGAAAATATTTCCTACTGGAGAGGCTCGATTTGTTTCTTGAAACCTGTGAGAGGGCTGCTAGAGTGGGGAGAGTGCCAATTTCCCACGGCACACCTGATGATCACTCACGGCACACTAGTGTGACACGGCACACTGGTTGGGAAACACTGGCATAGATGGTACATTGCATATTTATCAATGTGAAAGGCCACCAAGGATTTTGATGGCCAAGCGGGAAACCGAATCCAGCTCTCCAGAGTCATAGTCAGGCCCGGATTACCCATAAGGCCACCCTAGGATATGGCCTAGGGCAGTGTTTCCCAACCAGTGTGCCGTGAGCAATCATCAGGTGTGTCGTGGGAAATGGGAACCTCCAATCCCCTTTCTTCCCCCTCCTGCCGAACACTTTTTCTTCTCCCCTCGGGCTCCCTTCTTCCCAGCCTCGCTCAGCTCGCTTTGCCTCGCTCTCCTCTGGGGCGAGTCTGCGCAGTAGTGCCCGCGCGGGTCACGTCTTCCTCCCTCCCCCTCCCCTCCTGAAGAAGGGGGCCCGAGTGGAGAAGAAAAAGTAAGTGTTGGGCAGGAGGGGGAAAGAAGGGCGCGAAGGGGGAGGGGGAGGAAGAGGTCTCTGTCGAAAGCTGGCATGGGCAAACTTGGACCTTCCAGGTGTTTTGGACTCCAACTCCCACCATTCCTAGCAGCCTCAGGCCCTTTTCCTTTTTTCCCCCCAGCCACTTAAGCAGGAAAGGGCCTCAGGCTGTGAGGAATGGTGGGAGTTGGAGTCCAAAGCTCCCAGAGGGCCGGAGTTTCGCCATGCCTGTTTTAGGGACCTTAAAGTGGTGAGCCTCCTTCCAACATTGTGACTCTGGATAGAAAACAAACAACAACATAACATGACATTGTTTGAGTCCACAGTGCTCTCTGGATCAGTGTTTCCCAACCTTTTGAGCATGGCACACTTGTAACATTAAAAAAATCCGGGGGCACACCACCAACCAAAATGACACAAAAGGACACTGTAACCCAGTAAAGTACGGCGGGGGGCGGGGGAGCTGCTGGGAGCAGCTGCTGGGAGTGCCGGCCGGGAGGGCGGCCAGGCTGCGCCATGCCCGCCACTACTTCACCTCTCTCCCAGCAGCTGCTCCAGCCTAGAGTGGGCAGTGCCAAGCCAGCGGTGCCAGCGCCAGCACAAAGCTGGCTTGGCACTGTCCCCTCAAGGCTGGAGCAGCTCCTGGGATTGTCGGCCGGGAGGGGCAGAGCAGGCCGCAGCGCCATGCCCCCCTCCCCCTCCCCCAGCTTCAGCTCTCCTACAGGCCGCGCCATGCCCCGCCACCTCTCCCCAGCTTCAGCTCTCCTACAGAGGAGGAGCATGAGCGGTGAATGGGCTTCAGTGGGCAGGGCTCCTACACGTGGCTTCAGCGAGCGAGGGGCGAGAGTCATGGTGGGAGTCATGGCGGATTGGAGGCTGGCTGGGGAAACGGCCGAAGGAGGCGGCGCCCCGGTCCCTTCTTCTTTTCCTTCGCCACTGCCTGGCCCTTCCTCCTCCCCCAAGCAGCAGGAGTTCGGCAGGAGGGGGGAGGAAGGGGGCAGAGAGCTTTTATCGTGGCACAGCAGGAGGTCCGTCACGGCACACTAGTGTGCCATGGCACACTGGTTGAGAAAGACTGCTCTGGATGTAGGCGAACTACAACTTCCAAACTCAAGGTCAATTCCCAAGCTAACCCTTTGGTAATGAGAGTTCAATGTGCCAAGTTTGGTTCAATGCTATTGTTGCAAGAGTTCAGGATGCTCTTTGATTGTGCGTTAACTATAAATCCCAGAAACTGTAACTCCCAAAATGTCAAGGTCTATTTCCCTAAACTCCATCTGTGTTCACATTTGGGCATATTGAGTATTCATGCCAAGTTTGGTCCTGATCCAACAGTGTTTGAGTGTGGGAAGTTTGTGTCTTTCTGCCATTCCTGCCAGGATATCTATGTTGTGTTCATCAAAACAGGCTCAGGTTTCACACTGAGTGTATAAATACATCTCAAAACATATTAGCTATATGTATTACTGTGTTAGAGTGTCATTTTGTGTCATTTTGGTTGGTGGCGTGCCCCAGGATTTGGTAAATGTAAAAAATTTGCCGCGGCTCAAAAACGGTTGAAAAACACTGATTCAGGAGATAGTACATCAATAAATAGTCTGACCTGATACAAGACAGATTTTATTTATCTGGAGCGGACCTTATGAATTTTATGTTGGCGGGGTTATGATCCCTCCCTAGTTCCTCCCACTGTACTAGCTATTACCAATAGTAATTATCTCCTGATAGAGAGCCAGTCGGTGGAGGGTATTGGACTATGACCAGGCCCGGATTAACTTTGGAATTCCGCCCCCAAACCAACCTCTACTGCACACACACCCCCACACACACACACATTCCTTTTTTCCACTGCGAGGAGGAGGAGACGGAGGGAAGCCCCGCCCCCGGGGCCGCGGCCGGGCATGCGCAGCACCCCTTGTCAAGGAAGGAGGACGCGAGCGCCTCTGCCTCCTCCGCCATGTTCCTGGAAATAGACATTGGCGTTTGGGAGTTACGGTTTCTGGGATTTCTAGTTCACACACAATCAAAGAGCATCCTGAACTCTTGCAACAATGGAATTGAACCAAACTTGGCATATTGAACTCTCCTTACCAACAGAAAGTACTGAAAGGGTTTGCTTGGGAATTGACCTTGAGTTTGGAAGTTGTAGTTCGCCTACACCCAGAAAGCACTGTGGACACAAACAATGTTATGTTATGTTGTTGTTTGTTTTCTATCCAGAATCACAATGTTGGAAGGAGGCTGGGGAAAATAGACCTTGACATTTGGGAGTTACAGTTTCTGGGATTTATAGTTAGCACACAATCAAAGAGCATTCTGAACTCTTGCAACAATGGAATTGAACCAAACTTGGCTAAACAGCTAGTTTAGATATATAAATGACTAGCTTGGGGACCCGGCGGTGCCCGGGTCATTTGAGAAGCGCAGCAGGATGTAGAGTGGGTCATGGGGGCTCTGTGTGGCAAGTTTGGTCTTGATCCATCATTATTGGGAGTTGCAGTGATATCATGAAATTACTGAAGGTAGTGGAAGTCCCATCATCGCTGGTCCACCCTTCCCCAAAGTGTAGTAGGATGTAGATTGGGTCATGGGGGTTCTGTGTGCTAAGTTTGGTCTGTATTGGTGAATGGATGAGGGTTGCATTGTTTTTAGGAAGTGAGTGAAGGTACTTCAAGTCCCATCATCCGTGGTCCGTCTCACACAAAACAGCACCAGGATGTAGAGTGGGTCATGAGGGCTCTGTGTGCCAGGTTTGGTGTTGATCAGTCATTGAATTAGGTTTGTAGCAGGCTTGGAAAGTGAGGGAAGGTACTGCAAGTCCCATCATCCATGTTCTGGCCCTCTCCAAAGTTCAGTAGGATGTAGAGTGGGTCACTGGGGCTCTGTGTGCCAAGTGTGGTCTTTCTCGGTGTTTTTTGGTGGCCGCAGTTGTCTGTGGGAACAGAGGGGTGTGAAAGTACTACAAATCCCATCAACCATTGTCAGTCCTCCCCCGAACCTCACCAGGACATGAAGGCAGTCATGGGCGTTATGTGTGCCAAGTGTGGTCTCAATCAGTAATTGGATGAGGGTCGCAGCTGACTTGGGAAGTGAGTAGAGGTACTTCAAGTCCCATCATCCATGGTCCACCTTACTCCGATCTGCACCAGGATGTAGAGTGGGTCATGAGCGCTCTGTGTGGCAGGTTTCGTGTCGATCAGTCATAGGATTAGGTTTGTAGCAGTCTTGGAAAGTGAGGGAAGGTACTGCAAGTCCCATAATCCATGTTCTGCCCCCCTCCAAACTCCAGTAGTATGTAGAGTGGGTCACTGGGGCTCTGTGTGCCAAGTGTGGTCTTTATCAGTGTTTGTTGGGGGCCACAGTGGTCTGTGGGAACAGAGGGATGTGAAAGTACTACAAATCCCATCATCCATTGTCAGTCCTCCCCCAAACCTCACCTGGACGTGAAGGCAGTCATAGGGGTTATGTATGCCAAGTTTGGTCTCGATCAGTGAATTGATGAGGGTTGCAGCGGACTTGGGAAGTCAGTAGAGGTAGTTCAAGTCCCATCATCCATGGTCCACCCTCCTCCAAACTGCACCAGGACGTAGAGTGGGTCATGGGGGCTGTGTGTGTTAAGTGTGGTCTGCATTGGTTCTTTTTGGTGGCCTCAGTGGTCTGTGGGAACCAAAGTGTTTGAAAGTACTACAAATCCCATAATGCATGGGTCATGTCCCCCGAACCGCACCAAGACGTAAAGGGGGGGGGGGGGGGGGTTAAGTGTACCAAGTTTGGTGCAGGTCCATCACCCGCACTGGTCGCTGTGGCCTGTGAAAGTGGCTGCCACATAGCCGCCCTTCTGCCCTTCCGCCCTCCCGCCCTTCCGCCCTCCGCATACACACATACATACAAACTTTCCGCTTTATAAAGGTACTAGCTGTACCCGGCACGCGTTGCTGTGCCCTATTTAGGAGATGCGAGAAAGTCTGAGTATGTAAGGGTTGGAAATGATGTTACTTGGTGGGGTCATGGCTGTGTCGTTGTGGGTTGTACTTGCTGGAGAATTGCTCCCTCAGAGTTTGGTTTTGGCAGTTTAACCCTCAAACACCAACTGAAATCTCTCAGCATTCTATCCTAGCCTTGGATGGCTCTTGCCAGCGTTGCTATGGTTACAGCAGTTATGCAAATCCGCCCTTATTGGCAGCCAATCATGTTGTTCAGAATGTAGAGGCTGGGGGAGTCTTTGGCTGCCCCAGAGGATGCTGGTAAATGTAGTTTTATTTTTACTCGTTGTTTTGGGGGCCTTTAGGTTTTGGGGGAAAGTTTCTTTGCTACAAACGTACTTGCTTGAGGCCTATTTCTGTTGCAAGTATTGTGTTTCTGCGTTGTAAGGTTTCTCTGTTTGAGGTATACATCACATGACGTGAACCCATTTATATAATAGATACAGATATAGATAGAGAGATGATAGAGAGAGATGATGGATGGATGGATGGATAGATACCGATAGATAGATAGATAGATAGATAGTAGGCATGGTTTCGAACCCAAAAATGGCAATTCTAAAATCAAATTGGGGGTTTTTTTTTTTTTGATTAGTAAAAGAAAGTCTTACAAAAATTTTTCCAAAAATTTCTAAAATGTAACTTAATTACTAACGAAATTAGTTTGTAGTTCGGATGCCAGCGCATGCGCATTCTCAGTAGTTTGTTTACAACTCCCAGAAATCCTAACAGCTGGTAAATTGGCTGGGATTTCTGGGAGTTGTAGGCCAAAACTTGAATAAATCACACTGAATTCTAGATGGGACTCTCCAAATAGGAAGGAGGGAGGGAAGGAGGGGAGGGAGGGAAGGAGGGAGGGAGGGAGGGGGTATTCTATTCTTGGAAGCAGCAAAGAAAAGGAGGAGGAGCCCCCTGGCTCCTCGCTGCCTCTCTCTCACCCCGATCCCGAGGAGCGAGGGCCCAAGTTTGCCCAGGCTGGTCATATACCTACATTCCATGCACATGCAATAATACAGCAGTAATAACAATGGGTATAAGAAGAGGTAAAATTCAAACCGAAGTATTCTGACTGGTCCCTCCTCATGCGGTGCAAACGGCTCTTCTCTGTGAGCCGGGAAAGCCAGCGTTTTCTGCTTGGGTGCACACATACATATGCTTTGGGGGGGGTTGCTGCAGAATCTTCTCTATGAGCCCGGATTCTGCAGCAAATCCCCCCCAAGAATATGTGTGTGTGTCCCAAGCAGCAAACGCTGGCTTTTCCCCGGCTAATTTCCCGGGCTAATAAGAGAAGAGCCTGTTTGCACCGCATGAGGAGAGACCAGTCAGAATACTTCGGTTTGAATTTTACCTCTTGTTATTGTTATTACTGCTGTATTATTGCATGTGCATGGAATGTAGGTATATGACCAGTTGGATTACTTATAATATTAGGCACTTACAGTAGCATTCATTCTATTATACATTAGGTTGGTTTCTCACCCCAATACTCTTTGATGCTTTAGATCCTGGCAGGCAGGAGAGGCAGGAAGCCTGGAAAAATGTAAACAGAGAGGGTTTCCTCAGTAAATCCACAAGGAGGGGCCTTCATCCAAAGTGCCCTCCTTTGTGGATTTACTTCTGAGTAAACCTCTCTGTTTACATTTTTTCCAGGCTTCCAGCCGAAAGAAGGAGCGAGTTTAGGGCTTGCCTTGCCATAATACTTATTGGCCAGGGAGGCGGGAGGGTGGTGAGAGAGAAGGAGGGTGCCCCTTACGACCTAATAACGACACTTAAGAAAATCCTGGCCCCGAGTTCTATAAAGAAAGTCCACTTCCTGGTTGGCGTTCCAGGTGCGGAAATACTCGAAAGTAGCATTTCTTACGAATTTCTTACTAAACGAATCATTTTCATAACTTTTTCTCATGCCTAATAGATAGATAGAGGTAGAGGATGAATTGATTAATATAGCTAGAAAGTCTAGGTTTTTGCAGATGGATTTTCCTAGTTCCTCCTGTTATTTCCTTCTAGCTTTCTCTTCTCTTTCTTTCTCTCTCTCTCTCTCTCTCTCTCTCTCTCTCTCTCTCTCTCTTTCTTTCTTTCTTTCTTTCTAAAAATGGAGATGTTAAAGGTCTGAATTGGGTCCCTTATCCATGCAAAGCAGGTAGCTTGCCATAGCGCTATGATGCTTTGCCATGAGACGATACATTCGCCGCCAACAATAACAGCTCCGAAAGAAAACCCAATGCCAGCGGATGGTCCGGTTCCTAACATTGGATCTTTCTTCTGGCCTCAAAAGGGGCGACACATGCGCGTACGGAGAGGAAGGGAATGTGGGAGGCTGGGTTGGGGGCTCTGCTTTGATTCTGTGGGACAAGTCGCTCTTTGTTTCTGAGCCCAGAGAGCCGGAGAGCTTGGGATCCTTCTTTTCAAAACTTCCTCTCTCGCTGGGGAAAAAAAGGAGCCAGGGAAAGGCAAGCACAGGACCGGATTGTGGAAAGCCCTTTCGCAGCTGCGAACAACCTGCGCATGCTAATCCTGGCGAAAGAGTTGCTGCTGACTTGGACATCTTTGGCAAAGTATCAGGTTGCCGACATCTTTTCCAGCAGCTGCGGCTTCTTCAGCTGTGGTCACAGTATTTCCCTTTGGTTTATTTCAGGGCTGTCCAACTTCTACCGGCCCAGGGGCCTGAATTCCGGTCACTGATGACCTGGGGGGCCGAAGGGTCTGCCCGGCTGTGCCCCCGCCCCGGCTCCGCCCCCGCCCCGCCCCCGGCTCTCATAAGAGGCATCCATACAATCAAATATAATCCTTTACTAAGGGGAAATGCAGGGAGGGAATACATAAGGGGCATCCATACACAATTAAGTAATAATAACATAAAGGTTAGCCTACCTTCCCAAACGCGCAGGGTCCAGGAGTAGCCGGACCACGAGCAGAGGCGACGACCGACCGAGGCAGCAGCCGAGAAGGTCCAAATCGCGTCTGCGTGGTCCGTAGGGATTAAGTAGCCGAGATTTCGGCAACAGGAGTATCGCGAGACTACGGAAGCCACATGGGATTTCGCTCTCAACGCAGGTGTGATCTCGCGTTGAGAGCGAAATCCCGTGTGGCTTCCATAGTCTCGCGATACTTGCGCCGTAACCCGGAAGTGGGTAATTTTTTAAAATATTATTTAAGTTATTTTTTTATTAAAAAGCTTAGGGGGCCGCAGGGAAGGGGCTGGGGGGCCTTATACGGCCCCCGGGCCGCCAGTTGGACAGCCCTGGTTTATTTATATTACCTTACTAGCTTGGGAGCCCCTGGTAGTGCAGTGGTTTGAACCGGGGGTGAGCTCCCGTTGTTAGCCCTAGCTTCTGCCAACCTAGCAGTTCAAAAGCATACAAATGTGAGATCAATAGGTACCGCTTAAAATGGTAAGTGAATATTATTTTGGTGCCCCCTCGCTCTCCAACCTCGTGGAGAATGTGCATGTGCGCTGGGCGCGCATGCGTGAGCCAGCTAGTTTCTAGCGCTCATCTTCATTTCTAAGCTGAAGAGTCGGCATTGTCCATAGACATTTCCAAGGTCATATGCAGGGGCAGATTTAACAGTAAGCAAAGTAAGCGCCCGCTTAGGGCGCCAGGTGGTCAGGGGCGCATCCGGCTGCCAGGTTCCGCACATGCGCCATTGCTGCGGCGGGACTCCAGCTGGACCGAGACGCCAATCGCCCTAAGTGAGGCCGAAAAGGAGGAACTTTTTGCAGCCGGGGCGGAACCTCCCGGTATTTTTTGCTGGTCATGGAGATTCTGTGTGCCAAGTCTGGTTCAAGTCCATCTTTGGCGGAGTTCAGCGTGCTCATTGATTGCAGGTGAACTATAAATACCAGTGCCTACAACTCCTCTCTCTCTCTCTCTCTGACAGCGCCACCAGGGAAACTGAGGCAACCAAAAAGGGACCCTCCTGAATGGCTAGGAAGCTAGCCCACTCACCCACCCACCTGCCCGTTTTGGGGCAGAAAAAAGGCTATTTCTGGCTCCGCAATGAAAGGGAGAGAGAGGCAGAGGCGTGGGGAAGCAAGTGGGAGGGAGCGGGGGCGCATGGGTCTCACGCTCGCTCACTCTCTCACTCACTCCCCACCTGCTCCTGCGGATGGGAAGGTTCACAGGGAGGGAGGGAAACAGGCGCACGCACAGCGGCCGGGGGCGTCCCCCGGGGGCGCGTGTCGCTGAGTTGGGAGAGACCCCAGGGATAGGCCACAGCGTTTTTATTTGTTTCAACATTTTTTATTTTTTTATTTTGGTCCGTGATTCTGCACCCCCTCGGCTTGCGCCCCTAGGCCATGGCCTAGGTTGACCTTATGGGTAATCGGGGCCTGGCCGGGTGCAGCAGTAGCCACCGCAGCTGCCGCCGGAAGGGGTGCGCCGGGCGGGCCACCTCTGCCCCTCTGGACCCCGCACAGATCCACTGGCTCCAGAGCCTCAGGGTAGTTGAGTAGGCCGTGCCCGAGGCGGCTGGGAGGAGCTGGGCCTGGGGCAAGAAGGCACCACGGAATGTCCTCACCCAGCTGCCCCATAAGGCGCCATCAAGTGGGCAGGCAGGGAGGGAGGGAAAGAGGCCAGCCTTAAGGGAGAGGAAAGGGCAAGGCCTTGGAAGAGGGGGGTAGTCTTAAACACCGAGTATATCCCTAACTCTTTATTTTATCTTGAAAAGTTGGGGGTCATCTTATACCCCAGTCGCCTTGTATTCCGGAATATACGGTAATCACTCTGACTGGCGCTGCCTAGTTTCTGCTCTAATCTGTAAACAAAGACTTTGTTGATCTCCAGGGGTGCCCACACTTTTTCAGCATGCGTGCTACTTTTATAACAACCAAGTCACAAAAATCTACCTGCACGCGGCGTGCTCCCGGCGACGCGCGTGCCCCCAACACCACCTTCCGCCCGCGCGGGGCTTCTTCCGCCAATGAGGCTTTAGTGGGCGGGCCCTGGCACTCGTCTCTTGACATGGTGTGGTGACATGACCGCCCATTGGTTGCTCCTCGGGGGGGCGATAGCAAGGCGAAGGCGCACGCAGGGATAGGATGTGAGGCTGCGGGAGGAAGTGTGCGTGTGTGAGAGTGACAGAGAAGGCCTCGCCGGAGGAGGATAGTCCCCGCGGTGGGGCTGCAGCTGACGAGTGCGCCCTCAACGCCGGTAAGTGAAGCCTGGACAAGGCCCCAGTGCCGCCGAGGGCCGAGGCAAGAGAGAGACAGGTCGGAGCGCGAGGCGAGGCTCTGTCCTGGCTTCACTCACTGGCGTCGAGGGCGCGTTCGTCAGCTACAGCCCCACCGCGGGGACCATCCTCCTCCAGCGAGGACTTCTCTCTCACACGCACACACTCCCTCCCTCCCCTCCCACAACCTCCCATCCTATCACTGCGCATGCCTTTGCCTTGCTCCCCCCCCCCCCCCCAGGAGCAACCAAGGGGTGGTCACGTCACCACACCATGTCAAGAGACGAGCGCCAGGGGCTGCCCACTAAAGCCTCATTGGCGGAACAAGCCCCACGTAAGCGGAAGTCGGCGGCAGGAGCGCGCGTGGGGCTGTAGCTGACGAGTGCTGTGGGAGGGAGAGAGGGAGTGTGTGTGTGTGAGAGAGTGAGAAAGAAGGCTTCGCCGGAAGAGGATGGTCCCCGCGGTGGGGCTGCAGCTAACGAGTGCGCCCTCGATGCCGGTGAGTGAAGCCTGGACGGGGCCCAGTGCCGCCGAGGGCCAAGGCGAGAGAGAGACAGGGCAGAGCGCGAGGCGGGGCACTGTCCAGGCTTCACTCACCGGCACCGAAGGCGCGATCGTCAGCTGCAGCCCCACCACGGGACCATCCTCCTCCAGCGAGGACTTCTCTCTCACACGCACACACTCCCTCCCTCCCGCAGCCTCGCATCCTATCCCTGTACGCGCCTTCGCCTTGCTCCCCCCCCCAGAAGCAACCAATGGGCGGTTGCGTCACTACACCATGTCAAGAGACGAGCGCCAGGGCCTGCCCACTAAAGCTTCATTGGCGGACGAAGCCCCGCGCAGGTGAAAGACGACGGCAGGAGCGCGCACGCGGCATCGGGTCCAGGGCAGAAGAGCCCCATCCAGCTGAGATCTACCTCATATGAACTCTGGATCGACAAGTCGATCCTGATCGACTTCCTGGGCAGCCCTGGCTTAGCTCTTCGTCAGACTCCTTATCTAATGTTGCCGTTTCTGGCTCCTTTGGCTGACTTTGAAGCCGTGCACTTTCTGAATCAGATTTCTCCCAGAGAGAACCCTCATTTCCCTGACTTAAATCATCATTATCACTTTGTGCCCCAGGAAATCCCACAATCCTCTCTAAATAATCAGCCTCAGGCTGTACTACAACAAGTTTGACACCACTTGAATTGCAAAGGCTCAATGAGGGACTGAAAGAGGCTGTGGTCTCTCCATTGCTGAAAAAACCAGGATTCGATCTCACGGTTCCCTCCAATTACCGCCCAGTTTCTAACCTTTCGTTTCTGGGCAAGGTGATTGAGAGGGCGGCAATAGAGCAGTTACAGACTTTCCTAGACCAGTGTTTCTCAACCAGTGTGCCATGGCACACTAGTGTGCCGTGAGTGATCATCAGGTGTGCCGTGGGAAATTGGCACTCTCCCCCTCCTAGCAGGCCCCTCACAGGTTTCCCAAAAAAAAAATTAAGCCCTCCGCTTGGAAATGTTTTGGGGTTTTTTTTTTACTATTTTACTGGATTTTTCAAGAGTTGCGTCCCCCCCCCCCCTGAAACTGTTTATAACAGCTACATGACATCCATAGTTAACTGGAAGCAAGTTTCACTCAGGGTGAAATTTCACAAAGGTCTGGAGAACAAGCCCTATGAGGAGCGGCTTGAAGAGCTGGGCATGTTTAGCCTGAAGAAGAGAAGGCTGAGAGAAGACACAATAGCCATGTATAAATATGTGAGAGGAAGTCATATCTATGTTGTGTTCATCGAAACAGGCCCAGGTTTCACACTGAGTGTATAAATACATTTGAAAACGTATTAACTATATGTATCACTGTGTTAGAGTGTCATTTTGGTTGGTGGTGTGCCCCAGGATTTTGCAAATGTAAAAAGTGTGCAGCGGCACAAAAAAGGTTGAAAACGACTGTCCTAGATGACACAGCTGGACAAGATCCTTTCCAGTCTGGCTTCCGTATGGGGCATGGGACGGAGACGTTTTTGGTCTCCATCACAAACCAGCTATGCTGCCAGCTTGACCAAGGCGGATCGGCACTGCTTGTGTTATTGGACCTCACAGCAGCGTTTGATACAGTCGATTATGATCTATTGACGCACTGCCTTGCCGTAGCTGGAGTGAGGGGGGCGGCTTTGAACTGGCTGTCCTCCTTCCTTTGGAAGGAGCGAGTGCAGAGGGGAGGGTTGGTTTCCGGGGGATCCCCTTTACTTTGTGGGGTCCCCCAGGGGGCCATTCTCTCCCCCTTGTTGTTTAACATCTATATGCGACCACTCGCTCAGCTGGTGCATAGCTTTGGGCTTGAGTGCCATCAGTACTAACTAACTAACTAACTAATTTTATTATTTACTAGCTGTACCCGGCACGCGTTGCTGTGCCCTTTTTAGGAGATGCGAGAAAGTGCAATCATCCACGGTGTGGCCTCCTCTAAACTGCAGTTGGATGGAGTGTGGGTCATGGGGGGCATGGTGTGCCAAGTTGGGTCTTTATTGGTCTTGGTTCTGGGCCACAGTGGTCAGTGGGGAATGATGGGTTTTGAAGTACTACAAATCCCATTTTCCATTGTGGTACTTTATGTCCCATCATGCATGGTCGGGGCTCTGTGTGCCAAGGTAGGTTACTGTAAATTCAGGCCATACACAATGTCCCATGAGCTGAGGCCTAGTTAGGAACAGCAAGTTAATGAAGCCTTACTGTCAATTCAGGCCATACACAATGTCCAATGAGCTGAGGCCTAGTCGGGAGAATCAAGTTAATGAAGCCTTACTGTCAATTTAGAGCGTAAACAGCTTCCCAGTAAGTGAGGGCTAGTTAGGAAATCAAGTTAATGAAGCCTTACTGTCAATTTAGGCGTAAACAGCTTCCCAGTAAGTGAGGGCTAGTTAGGGGAAATCAAGTTAATGAAGTCTTACTGTCAATTCAGAGCGTAAACAGCTTCCCAGTAAGTGAGGGCTAGTTAGGGAAATCAAGTTAATGAAGTCTTACTGTCAATTTAGAGCGTAAACAGCTTCCCAGTAAGTGAGGGCTAGTTAGGGAAATCAAGTTAATGAAGCCTTACTGTCAATTTTGGGCGTGGTCTGTGATTTTTTGGGGCGTAAATTTTCGGTTGGAAGTGATTTGGGTGTTTGTGTTGGAGATTGGTTCAGGCCTTTCCTTATTCTGTTTTGGCAGTTTATTATGGTTCGGAATTTTCATGTTGGCTGGCCAGTGCAGCAGTTATGCAAATCCGCCCTTATTGGCAGCCAACCATGTTGTTCAGAATGTAGAGGCTGGGTGAGTCTTTGGCTGCCCGGAGGATGCTGGTAAATGTAGTTTTATTTTTACTCGTTGTTTTGGGGCCTTTTAGGTTTGGGGGAAGTTTCTTTGCTACAAACGTACCTTGCTTGAGGCCTATTTCTGTTGGCAAGTATTGTGTTTCTGCGTTGTATGGTTTCTTTGTTTGAGGTATACATCACATGACGTGAACCCAATAGATGAGTCGCCCTCCACAAATGTGCTCTGGGCGACTTACTCAGCTAGGCATCTACAATACTAAAATATTAAAATTTAAAAATATTAAAATGTTAAAATATGGGAATAGACAGGTTCCAGGTCATTGATTGTCACTCATGCATATGCTCTTCTAAATAGCCATGTCTTAAGTGCCGCCAGAAATGAAGGCAGGTCGAAGATGGCTCTTTGGTCTGGCGGCAGAGAGTTCCACAGGACAGGGGCCACAACGGAAAAGATCTCTGTCTCGTGGACTCCAAATGAGCCTCTCTCAGACCCGGGACACAGAGAGAGTTCTCGTAGGCTGGCCATGGTGCTCTCGTATGGATAGGTGGTATCAGGCGGTCTTTTAGGTATGTAGGACCCTGGCTCCGCAAGGCCTTAAGTGTCAGGGTCAGGGCCTTACAAAGGACTCTGCACTCGACCGGCAGCCAGTGTAAATGCTGTAAGGATGGCGTTATGTGACACCTCATAAGTGTTTTCGTGAGGAGCCTGGCGGCAGCATTTTACGCAATCTGGAGCTTGCGAGTTACTGACCGAGGTAGACCCACGTATAAAGCGTTGCAATAGTCCAGCCTTGATGTAACCGTGGCATGAATCACCGTGACCAGCGCCTCCGTTGGTAGATAGGGCGCCAGTTGCCTCGCTTGACCGTCTTTTTAGAGTCCAGGATGACACCGAGGCTCTTCACAGTGGAAGAGGGAGTCAGCGGTTCCCCTTCGAAGGGTGGCAGTGGATTGACTGATGACACTCAGCTCACTCTGTGGATGGAGGGTCGGCTGGACTCCGTACCCAATAATTTCCATCTGTGCCTTGAAGCCGTTACTGGATAGCCAGCAGTTTGAAGGTGAACCCGGCGAATACGGAGATCCTTTGGCTGGGTCGTCCGGGTGATAGGGAAATCCAACTGCCGACCCTGGATGGCGAGGCATTACACCCGTCATCATCAGTAAAAAGCCTGGGTGTCCACTTGGACCCGCTGCTGACAAGGGAGACCCAAATCTCCACTGTCAGCAGAATCGCGTTCTTCCATCTGCGACAGTTGAAGCGCTTGGCCCCCTATCTGTCCCGGAATGATCTAGCCACGGTGATCCAAGCCACGGTCATCTCAAGACTTGACTACTGTAATGCTCTTTACATTGGCCTACCCTTGACCGTGATCCGGAAACTTAAGCTAGTGCAGAATGCTGCAGCCCGGGTACTCGCAGGGGAGCCCACGACGTGCCACATAACTCCAGTTCTACTACCAAGTGAATGCCGGATCACCTTCAAGGTGTTAGTTCATACTTTCAAGGCCTTATATGGTCTGGGGCCAGTGTACCTGCGGGATCGCTTGATTCCATATAACCTCCCGAGATTGCTACACTCAGATCTTAATCTTCTAACCATTCCTTTCATTTGACCTCAACTAGGCGGCGGGCCTTCTCCATCATCGCTCCAACATTGTGGAACGCACTGCCTCTGGAGACACGAGCTCTGCGAAATTTGAACACCTTTCGCAGAGCATGCAGGACGCACTTGTTTAGGCAGGCTTTTGAAGGCTTGTGATTCCCATCTGTGTTCTGTTGTGTTTTATTGAATTACTGTATTTTTATCCATTTGTGTTTTGACTCATTGTGCTGTAAACCACCCCAAGCCTCTGGGAGTGGCGGTGTACAAATCCAATCAATCAGTCAATCAATCTGTATATCTGCATACCTTAATACAGTGTTTCTCAACCAGTGTGCCGTGGCACACTAGTGTGCCGTGAGCGATCATCAGGTGTGCCGTGAGAAAAGCTCTCTGCCCCCCTTCCTTCCCCCCTCCTCCTGTCGAACTCTTGCTGCTTGGGAGAGGAGGAGGAAGGGACGGGCGGCGGTGAAGAAATAGAAGGGACCGGGGCACCGCCTCCTTCGGCCGTTTCCCCAACCAGCCTCCAATCTGCCATGACTCCCGCCATGACTCTCGCCCCTTGCTTGTTGAAGCCGCACGGAGGAGGAGCCCCGCCTACTGAAGCCCGTCCACCGCTCATGCTCCTCCTCTGTGAGAGCTGAAACCAGGGAGGGCGCATGGCGCAGCCTGGCTCCGTCCCCTCCCCGGCTTCAGCACTCCCACAGCTTCGCCAGCCTTGAGGGCGCAGTGCCAAGCCAGCGATGGCAGAGCCAGCACAATGCTGGCTTGGCACTGTCCCCTCAACGCTGGTGAAGCTCTGAGAGTGCCGAAGCTGGGGAGGGGGCGGGGCATGGCCTGGCTCTGCCCCCCTCCCCAGCTTCAGCACTCCACAGCTTCGCCAGCCTTGAGGGGGCAGTGCCAAGCCAGCGGTGGCAGAGCCAGCACAATGCTGGCTTGGCACTGCCCCTCAAGGCTGGCGAAGCTGTGGGAGAACTGAAGCCAGGGAGGGGGCGGGGCATGGTGTGGCCTGGCTCCTCCCCTGGCTTCGGCACTCCCAGCAGCTGCTCCCAGCAGCTCACCATCCCCCAGCTGTTCTTTTCTGTGTTGCAGTGTCATTTTGTGTCATTTTGGTTGGTAGTGTGCCCCGGATTTGTTAATGTCAAAAGTGTGCCGCGGCTCAAAAAAGGTTGGGAAACACTGCCTTAATTAAGTGGAATGCTTGTATGTGTGCGGAGGGCGGAAGGGTGGATATGTGGCAGTGTTCTGATTGGCAGCCACTTTCACAGGCCACAGCCACCAGCGCGGGTGATGGACCTGCACCAAACTTGGTACACATAACCCCCCTAACCCCCTTTACGTCCTGGTGGAGTTCGGGGGACATGACCCACAGATTATGGGATTTGTAGTACTTTCAAACACTTTGGTTCCCACAGACCACTGAGCCCAACAAACAGGGCCAATACAGACCACACTTGGCACACACAGCTCCCACTACCCACTCTACGTCCTGGTGCAGTTCGGAGAAGGGTGGACCATGGATTATGGGACTTGCAGTACCTCTACTCACTTCCCAAGTCCGCTGCAACCCTCATCCAATTACTGATCGAGACCAAACTTGGCATACATAATGCCCATGACTGCCTTCACATCCTGGTAAGGCTTGGGGGAGGACTGACAATGGATGATGGGCTTTGTAGTACTTTTACACCCCTCTGCTCCCACAGACCACTGCGGCCCCCAACAAACACCGATAAAGACCACACTTGGCACACAGAGCCCCAGTGACCCACTCTACATCCTACTGAAGTTTGGAGAGGGGCAGAACATGGATGATGGGACTTGCAGTACCTTCCCTCACTTTCCAAGACTGCTACAAACCTAATCCTATGACTGATCAACACCAAACCTGGCACACAGAGCCCTCATGACCCACTATACATCCTGGTGCAGTTTTGTGTGGGACTGACCACGGATGATGGGACTTGAAGTACCTTCAATCACTTCCTAAAACCAATGCAACCCTCATCCATTCACCAATACAGACCAAACTTAGCACACAGAGCCCCCATGACCCAATCTACATCCTACTACACTTTGGGGGAGGGTGGACCACAGATGACGGGACTTGCACTACCTTCAGTCATTTCATGATACCACTGCAACTCCCAATAATGATGGATCAAGACCAAACTTGGCACACAGAGCCTCCATGACCCACTCTACATCCTGCTGCGCTTCTCAAATCACCCGGGCACCGCCAGGTCCCCGAGCTAGTCAATCAATAAATATCCTATGGAGGTTTTGGGAGCTGCAGTTTGGGGAGGAACCAGCACTCTTGAGCAAAGAAGGCTCGAGACCGTGCCAAACTGCAACTCCCATTATGCCAGAGCAGTATTCCTTGGTGTCAAACTGCATTAATTCTACAGTGCAGACACAAACTATGCCAAATTGGCCGTTTTGGAACTCTCCAGGTATCGTTTCAATTACCTTGGTCATTAGCCTGGGCCAAGGCTGAAGAATAGATTATTCTTATTTATTTTGGGGGGGAAATTACATGTGTTTCTGTGGAAACCTTGATGCCCAGTTTAGGACATTCAGAAAAGGATTTTTCCCCCTCCTTCAGCAACTGACAAAAAGCACCCAAATTGGGAAGGGCCTAGGCAAGGACCGGGCGGTTGCTTAGCAACTGCTCCAGGAGAATAATGCGCTGTTGTTTGCAAGGTATTTGTTGCGCTGTGGCAAGGCAGAAATGTGCAAATTCATGGGGCAAAAGGAGAGGGAGGCCAAGGGAAAGAGCCAAAGGTCTCTTTGTTCCCTTGGGCCTGGATTTGGAGAGGCAGAGGGGGTTCAGCAAACAGGTCTCTCTCGGCATTACTTCGCGAACGAAGATTCTCAGGAAGGACTAATCCCACGCTTTTTACAAGCACGTTGATGACTTAAAAGGCCAATCTGAGATAGGCAAGTCCGGTTGCAGAAAGCACAGCAGAAAGTCTCCTTGGGTGATGTTGTTTCCAAGTTGCGGTTCTTTCTGCGTTGTCGTTTCCCTTCGAGACCCGTTTGGCGTGTCTTCTCTAAAGAGGCCGCAGCATTGTGGATAGTGCGTCTACATGCCTCCCGATGTGAGGCCAGGGTGGACCATTGTTGGTGATCAATCTGGCCGAGCCTGAGATGTTGTTTCAGGGAGTCCTTATATCTCTTTTTTGGGGCGCCTCTCTTACACTTACCCTGGCCAGTTCACCATAGAGTAGTATCTTTGGGAGGTGGTTGTCCTTCATCCCAGATGTGTGCCCTGCCCACCGCAGCTGTGTTCTCAATAGCATGGCCTCAATGCTGGTGACCCCTGCTTGCTCAAGGACAGTAACATTCGTCACATAGTCGGTCCAGTGTACATTTAGGATTGTGCGAAGACAGCATTGATGAAAGCGTTCGAGGTGTCGTAGGTGTTGGCGATAGGTGAGCCATGTTTCAGACTCATAGAGGAGAATAGACAGTACGATAGCTCTGTACACACTGATTTTGGTGCTTTGCCTCAGGTGCTTGTTGCTCCAGACTGTTTTGTGAAGCCTTCCACATGCATTCTATGCCTTTGCTAATCTGTGATCGATCTCTTTATCAATCTTGGCGTCTGAAGAGATGATGCTTCCCAGGGAGGTGAACTGCTGAATGGACTTAAGCACAGATTTGCCTATGCTGACGTGGGGATGATGTTGTTCTTCCTGTGGTGCGGGCTGGTAGAGGACTTCTGTTTTCTTCAGGCTGACTTCCAGCCCAAACGGAGCCAACCTTACTAATAGAGCCAGTTATAGTATCATATTATTAGTAGTAGTATTGTATTGCAATATTTTTCTGTTTGCCTGAGAATTTTGGTTAACTGAGAGTCTACTGTATATTAGCTCTTTTCAGGTGGATATCTCAAGGGAAAATGATGTTTCTTCAAGGGCAGTCACATTTATTTAAATATACGTTCTCTTTAAATTCTTGCAACTATCCCAATGTTTTGAGTATGTTTGAATATAATATTTAGATCTACTTTTTTTCCTGGAGGAGCCACATCGCTAACATGCGCGCATATAGGACGTGTGTCTGAATGATTAAAGCCAATTCAAAGCCAGGCGGAACCTATATATAGAAAGCCTGCGTGCCTGTCTGAAGAGATGATGCTTCCCAGGGAGGGGAACTGCTGAATGGACTTAAGCACAGATGTGCCTATGCTGACGTGGAGATGATGTTGTTCTTCCTGTGGTGCGGGCTGGTAGAGGACTTCCGTTTTCTACAGGCTGACTTCCAGCCCAAACAGGTGAACTGCTGAACGGACTTAAGCACAGATGTGCCTATGCTGACGTGGGGATGATGGTGTTCTTCCTGTGGTGCGGGCTGGTAGAGGACTTCCGTTTTCTTCAGGCTGACTTCCAGCCCAAACAGCAGGGGTAATGGTGTTCTTCCTGTGGTGCGGGCTGGTAGAGGACTTCCCTTTTCTTCAGGCTGACTTCCAACCCAAACGGATCTGCAGCTGCTGCAAAGCAGGATGTGAGGCGCTGCAGGGCTGCTTCTGAATGGGCGACAAGGGCAGCATCGTCAGCAAAAAGCAGCTCACGGACTAGATAGTTTAGTCTTAGTGCGAGCCCTCAGATGGCTTAAGTCGAACAAGCTGCCATCAGCTGCCATATGGAACAAAATACTCATAATCGTTTGACAAAAGGAGGAGCAAGCAGCCATCCTCAGCCTTTCGTTGACATCCCTCCTGGTCGTAGCCACAATGTAGTCCAGTCCAGTGTCCAGAAATGCTCCCCCTTCCTTTGTCTCGGACAAACGCTCTCGTCTTTCCCAGCATCACATGCCAAACCTTTGGCCAGCGTTCGTTTCCGCAAAAATACTCAGAGTATAATAAGTACAACGGCCCTTGGCAGACTTTGTGCACATTACCAGCAGACGCAGGCTGATTTCTTCTCCCTCTCTTCTGCTTCTTACTCCAGGTTTATGAACCATAGGGTGCCACCCAACAAGAGGTACCAGCCAACTGAGTATGAACACGCCGCCAACTGTGCCACGCATGCTGTGAGTTGGATGCACACCTTCATGTGGGCATGGGGGCTGGGTCTTCAAGTTGGGTTGTATGGGACCCAAGTTTTAGTCCAGGGGTCGGGAACCTTTTTGACTCAGAGAGCCACGAAAGCAAAATATTTGGAAATTTATTTCAGTGAGAACCATATAATATGATAATGCAAGGAGACCCCTTTCCTCCTTCCAAACCTTCCTCCTTTCCGACACCTCCCCGAACTTTAGGGGCTCCTCTGTCAGGCAAACTCTCCCAGCCGCCTCTCCATTTCCCCCCAATCGCTGAAAGCAAGGGCTGGGAGGCAGGGGCAGTCTTTCCATTAGGCGGAGTAAGCGGCCACTTAGGGCGACGCCTCCTGGGAGGGGCGTCGCCACCTGGGAGGCGCCGCCACGCCATCGGCCGCCCGCCATGCACCGCCCGCGCCTCGCCGCGCCGCTAGGTGGAGGTGCGCTCGGGAGCCAGTGCTGCGCAGCCACGCGGGGACGCCAGCACACATGCGCAAACCGTGACGCCAGCACGCATGCGTAACCGTGATGCTAGCGCGCATGCGCAAACCGGGGGGCCGGCGCGCATGCGCGGCAGCGACCAGAAGTCACTGGGGGGGGGGGGTGTGTGCCAAAATAATCTTCGCTTACCATGATGGGCGAGGTAAGACCGCCCCTGCTGGGAGGAAGCAAAGAGGGAAAAGAAAGAGAGGGAAGTAGATCAGAGCCTTCCTCTCCTCCTGCACAGACCCGGATCCACCCCTTTTGGCGCCCTAGGCCACACTTTGGAATTATGCCCCCAAACCAACCTCTACCGCACCCCCCCACCTCCTCCTCATGGCGCCACGCGCCCTCCTTCCCTCCGCCCCCTCCTCATCACGGTGCGCCCCGGGGGCGGGGCTTCCCCCGCCTCCTCCTCCTTGCGCCCTCCTTCCTTGACTCAAAGAAGAAGGGCACGAGGAGGCAGAGGAAAGCCCCGCCCCGGGGGCCGCTGCCGGGCATGCGCAGCAGGAGGGTGCGAGCGCCTCTGCCTCCTCCGCCATGTTCCTGGGTGCCGCGCATGCCCGGTAGCGGCCCCGGGGGCTTCCCTCCGCCTCCTCCTCCTCACGCCCTCCTTCCTTGACAAGGGGACGGGGGCGATGGTGAGGGGGGCCGCCATTCCCTCCTCCCCCACCCCCTCGCAGCGCTCCCCCCCGCCCTTCCCCGAGAAAGTAATCTTTGCGGTTTTGTTTCAACAATTTTTTTTGGTCCATGTGAACTGCGCCCCCCTTGGCTTGCGCCCCTAGGCCATGGCCTAGGGTGATCTTATGGGGAATCCGGGCCTGCTCCTGTGAGAACTCACCTTGACCCATCTTAAGTGCAAGAGCCTCCCTGGGACGGAGCTGCCCCTTCTTAAAGCGCACATGGCATCTCAGGGAGGCTGAGCACGGCGCACACGAAGCCAGTCTCTACTACCGTCCCTTCAGGCCAGCAGCCCTCACGCGGGCTGAAGCAGACGAGACAGAAGAGGACGGAGAAGAGATGGAAGAAGAATTTAGGGTGAAATCTCCCGCCAATCTCGAGGCATCGCGAGGGCCTCTTCCTGCGTCGCCATGCACGCCACAGCCAATCAGCGTGCCCTTTCCCCTCTCTCATGCGTGTTCTTCGGCCAGTATAGCGGCCACATGTTATGCCTGCCTTCCCTCAGGCCCGGATTACCTTCTTCTGGTGCCCTAGGCTACACTTTGGAAGCTCCGCCCCCAGGGCGCTGCTGGGCATGCGCGGTAGTGCCAGGCTTCCCTCCGCCTCTTCCTCGTCGCCGCGACCGAAAGGCGGTCGTGGGGAGGAGGAGGAAGGGAAGCTCCGCCCCGGGGCACTGCTGGGCATGCGTGGACGGCAGGAGGGCGCCTCTCCCTCCTCCGCCATGTTCCCGAGGAGGAGGAGGAAAGAAGGGAATCTCCCGGGGCCGCTGCCGGTCATGCGCTACACCCAGGAACATGGCGGAGGAGGCAGTGGTGCCCTCTTGCCATGCATACATGCCTGCCAGCAGGCGGCCCCGAGGGCGAGGCTTCCGTCCGCCTCATCCTCCTCGCGGCGCACCCTCCTTCCTCCTTCCCGCCCTCTCCCGAGAGAGAGAGAGAATCATCATGCGGTCGCAGTTGCGGTTTTGTTTAATAATTGTTATATTTTTGGTCCTTGATCTGGCGCCCCCCTAGGCCTGCACTCATAGGCCATGGCCTAGTGTGGCCTTATGGGTAATCCGGGCCTGCCTTCCCTGAAGCAAACGCCTTTCTCAGCAGCATGGACTATCCTGCCCGCCGTCTGAAAATGGCTGCCATGTATGTGAGGGCCGGGAAACAATGGGGAAAATAAGAAGAAAGGCGTTGCAGTAGTGCCTCGCCTCCTGCTGCCACCTGTCCTGTCAATACGGGACAAGAACAACCCTATTTTCGAGCCAGATGCAATCTTCAAAAGAGCCAGACCTGGCTTGCGAGCCATAGGTTCCTGACCCCTGTTCTAGTCCAAAACTTAAAGAGTTCTTGCATTGGCTGGGATTAAAGAGTTGCAGTTCCCAAAAGGAAAATAGCAAAATGGCAGGGAAAGGTTACAGGGGAGGTAAATCAACCATAGTGTCCCGAACAGGCCCGGATTACCCAGAAGGCCACCCTAGGCCGTGGCCTAGGGGTGCAAGCCGCAGGGGGCGCAAAATCACGGACCCCCCAAAATGTTGTCTCAGCCTGCCCCTGAGGGCGAAACGTCAGGAGAGCGTGCTTCTGGGAGGAAACCACCAGCAAGGTCTCCCTTCCTCGCCGCTCTTCGTCCTGTTGCGCCGAAATCCGAGGAGGTGGAGGAAGAAGGCGCGAGAGCCATGGCCGGCGAGGCTGGGGATCTGCAGGGGCTCCTGTCCGCGCCTTGCCTTTCCTTCCTTGTCCGCTGCAAAGGCTGTCGGCAGAGGAGGATGCTGGCAGGGCGGTCAAAGCGGTCTGGAGGAAATGGCGCCTGCTTTGGCCGCCCCGCCAGCATCTTCCGCCTGTTGACAGCCTTTGCAGCGGGCAAGGAAGGAAAGGCAAAGCGCGGAGAGGAGCCCTTGCAGATCCCCAGCCGCGGCTCCTGTGCCTTCCTCCTCCTCGGATTTCGGCACAAGTGCAACAGGACGAAGAGTGGCGGCTCGGAGGCCAGGCAGGCGCGCACCAGCAGCCCCATCTCTTCTGCCGAAAGGGCAGCGTCCTGGGTGAGTGGCCTCCTTTCCCACCTTTTGCTGCCTCCTCAGAGGAGGGGGGGGAGTGCGGTAGGGGGCGTAATTCCAACGTGTGGCCTAGGGCGCAAAAATGTGTTAATCCGGGCCTGGTCCCGAATCAATTCCTTTCTATGTTTCCTTTCTAGTTTTGGATCGTCCCAAGCATCCTGGGGAGCTCCATCCTCTATGTCCTGTCCGACAACCAATGGGAAGCCATCTCTGCCTGGATCTATGGCTTTGGCCTCTCGGGGCTCTTTATTGTCTCCACCATCTTTCACACCATATCTTGGAAGAAGAGGCACTTAAGGTAAGCCTGTTGCCAAATACAAACACAGGCAAAGGTGGACGTGTCAGAGCCCCACCAAGGTTAAACGGGGCAGGTTGGCAATCCAGTTAATTAATGCCTAATTTTCCAGGTAGGTCAAGGAATGACCTGATACCCAGGCCCGGATTGACCCCTTTTGGGGCCCTAGGCTACACTTTGGAATTACGCCCCCAAACCAACCTCTACCGCACCCCCCCCCCCCACATTCCTTCTTTCCACTGCCCGGCAGCGGCCCCGGGGGCTTCCCTTCCTTCCTTGACTCAAGGAAGGAGAGCGAGGAGGAGGAGGAAGGAAGGGAAGCTGGGGCCGCTGCCGGGCGGGGCTTTTCTCTGCCTCCTCCTCCTCCCACCTCCTCCTCCTGCTGGGCATGTGCGGCAGGAGGGTGCGAGACGAGTGCCTCTGCCTCCTCCGCCATGTTCCTGGGTGCCCCACGCACATGCCCGACAGCGGCCCCAGGGGCTTCCCTCCGCCTCCTCCTCCTCGCGCCCTCCTTCCTTGACAAGGGGGCGGGGGTGATGGGCAAGGGGCGAATTCCCCTCCCTCCCCCCTCACAGCGCTCTCCCCCTGCCCTCCCCAAGAGAGAGAGAGTCAACTCCATGCCGCGCGTTGCGATTTTGTTTAAACTTTTTTTTTGGTCCGTGAACTGTGCCCCCCTTGGCTTTGTGCCCCTAGGCCATGGCCTAGGGTGGCCTTATGGGTAATCCGGGCCTGAACTGGGTTAAACACGGCTCTCGCTCCAAGACTGACGTGGGAGAGAAGGACATCTGCATCCAAACTGGGTTAAACATGGCTCTTGCTCCAGGTCTGACACGGGAGAGAAGGACATCTGCATCCAAACTGGGTTAAACCAAACCTACCCAGGCCTAATCTATTATATAAATGGGTTCACGTCATGTGATGTATACCTCAAACAAAGAAACCATACAACGCAGAAACACAATACTTGCCAACAGAAATAGGCCTCAAGCAAGGTACGTTTGTAGCAAAGAAACTTTCCCCCAAAACCTAAAAGGCCCCAAAACAACGAGTAAAAATAAAACTACATTTACCAGCATCCTCCGGGGCAGCCAAAGACTCACCCAGCCTCTACATTCTGAACAACATGATTGGCTGCCAATAAGGGTGGATTTGCATAACTGCTGTAACCATAGCAACGCTGGCAAGAGCCATCCAAGGCTAGGATAGAATGCTGAGAGATTTCAGTTGGTGTTTGAGGGTTAAACTGCCAAAACCAAACTCTGAGGGAGCAATTCTCCAGCAAATTCCTACCCACACAACACAACACAACTTCCAATCACAACCCATCCCACCAACCTTACGGGACCCCGTACACACAACACCTACAAACACCACAAACTAAAACTATTCCTTCCTTCCACACAGACATAAACTGACCCAAAAGACAAGCCATGCCTTATAAAATTTACAGCATCGGACGACACTCTCACAACGCTACATACATCAAACAAAAAGGGCAGAACAAACGCCAGAACAGAAACACACTGCGCAGCAGAGACACAGACAACAGGTCACTGCACGACGCACAGCTGAGAACCAAATGCAAAGAACTGCACGACAAGAAGAAGCGCGCAGCCAGGAACAACAAAGACGCAGAAATGCAACACAACAGCAGCGCAAGGAGCGCAGAAACACGACGTCGCAACACAGAAAACAAACTTCAAAAACACCACAACCAATTCCACCGCCTAGCCTTCAGATACAACGCTGCAGAAGACCACAGCATGGTGCCAGAGGCCGACATTGGCACCCTAACGCACATCTGCACACACTGCAAAGCCCTGAAATACCCAGCAGAAACACCGGGAATGTGCTGCCTAGCCGGTAAAGTCTCTCTACCACCACTTGCCACTCCTCCACAACCACTACAGACTTTGCTGAGTGGACACACTCCAGAATCAAAACACTTCCTCCGCTATGTAAGACAATACAACTCATGCTTCCAGATGACATCATTTGGAGCACACATAGAAAGTGCGCAATTCATGCCTACATGACCCCACCAAGACCGTAAGTCACATCATTTCCAACCCTTACATCTCGCATCTCCTAAATAGGGCACAGCAACGTGTGCCGGGTACAGCTAGTACTTAGTAAAACTGGAGCAGGAATACCAAAACATAGAAAACTTTCAGGATACTTAAATCCAAAACCAAGGCTTGACTTGAAACAAGAACCAGAGAACTCAGGCCTAGCTTCTCACTTGAACGCTAAGTTGCCTGAACCAACCCTTAGGTAAGCAACTTGCTAATTCATAGGCACCCATGAAATCATTTCTTTTCCCATGCATTTTCTCCCCAACTTTCCCATGTACTCGCTGTGACCAGCACTGCCTATTTTCTGTTCTAATCTGTAAACAAAGACTTTTGTTTATTTCCATAGCACCAGGTGTTTTTCCCTGGGAGCCTTCCATATTACTTAGCTTTTCAGTTGACTCCTTATCTAATGTTGCAGTTTCTGGCTCCTCTGACTCACCTTGAAGACCTGCACTTTCCGAGTCTGGTTTCTTCCAAAGAGCTGTCATTTCCCTGACTTGAATCTTCAACCCCATAGGAAATCACACATGTTTCTCTTTTGATGTAATTTTAATTATGCCACGTATGCTGTTGTTTTATGTAAGCTTGTGTAAACCGCCCCGAGCCTGCAGGGAGGAGCGGAATATAAAATCGAATAAATAAATAAATAAATCAGTGTTTCCCAACCAGTGTGCTGTGAGCAATCATCAGGTGTGCCGTGGGAAATTGGGACCTCCAAAACCTTTCTTCCCCCCTCCTGCCGAACACTTTTTCTTCTCCACTCGGGCTCCCTTCTTCCCAGCCTCGCTCTGCTCGCTTGGGCTCGCTTTGCTCTGGGGCGAGTCTGCGCAGTAGCGCCCGCACGGGTCACGCCTTCCTCCCTCCCCCTCCCCTCCTGAACAGGCTCACGCTGCCCCCTCGGACCAAAATGGCGGCAGAAGCGGCAGTGTAGAAGAAAAAGGAAGTGTTGGGCAGGAGGGGGGAAGAAAGGGTGCGAAGGGGGAGGGGGAGGTCTCTGTCGAAAGCTGGCATGGGCAAACTTGGACCTTCCAGTTGTTTTGGACTCCAACTCCCACCATTCCTAGCAGCCTCAGGCCCTTTCCTTTTTCCCCCTCAGCCACCTAAGCAGGAGAGGGCCTCAGGCTGTTAGGAATGGTGGGAGTTGGAGTCCAAAGCACCCAGAGGGTCGAAGTTTTCCCATGCCTGTTTTAGGGACCTTAAAGTGGTGAGCCTCCTCCCAACATTGTGATTCTGGATAGAAAACAAACAACAACATAACATAACATTGTTTGAGTCCACAGTGCTCTCTGGGTGTAGGTGAACTACAACTTCCAAACTCAAGGTCAATTCCCAAGCAAACCCTTTCAGTACTTTCTGTTGGTAATGAGAGTTCAATATGCCAAGTTTGGTTCAATTCCATTGTTGCAAGAGTTCAGGATGCTCTTTGATTGTGTGTTAACTATAAATCCCAGAAACTCTAACTCCCAAATGTCAAGGTCTATTTTCCCCAAACTCCATCTGTGTTCACATTTGGGCATATTGAGTATTCATGCCAAGTTTGGTCCTGATCCAACATTGTTTGAGTCCACAGTGCTCTCTGGATATAGGTGAACCACAACTCCCAAAGCCAAGGTCAATGCCCACCGAACTCTTATAGCATTTTCTCTTGGTTATGGGAGTTGTGTGTGGGAAGTTTGTGTCTTTCTGCCATTCCTGCCAGGATATCTATCTATGAGTTCATCGAAACAGGCCCAGGTTTCACACTGAGTGTATAAATACATTTAAAGACATATTAACTAAATGTATTACTGTGTTAGAGTGTCATTTTGTGTCATTTTGGTTGGTGGTGTGCCCAGGATTTTGTAAATGTAAAAAATGTGCCGCGGCTCAAAAAAGGTTGAAAAACACTGGGCTAGAACAACCAACTGGGATCCAAATGCCAAACTGTCCTATTTGCTTAAATGTAATTTAGCTCACTATTACAGGAGGTAATAGGATAGGGATTTGCATTTTTTGTGTCTTGGCATACTTGTCTTTTGTCTTTTACTGTTGATAAGGCCAGAAGACTGTAATCAATAAGCAAATCTGTCTTTCTTTATGTGCATGAATGCATTTGCTTCTCTCTCTCTCTCTTGTCTCCTCTAGAACTGTGGAGCATTGCCTGCACATGTTCGACAGAATGGTGATCTACTTCTTCATAGCAGCGTCCTATGCCCCTTGGTGAGTTTGCACAATACAGACACAACCGGTTGCTTTTAGGAAACGCACAAAAATATCAGCCTCACGGAAGAGAACCAAAGGCCCATTTAGCCCCGAGCTCTATTTACTTCCTGGTCAACCTGTTACCTATTGATAAGAGTTTTAAGGGCAATTTTAGTATATTTGCTGTATTTTAATTATGGTCTCCTCCCCCCACATACACATTGTTATCATTTATTTTTTTAAAAAAACTTTTGTGTTGTACTTTAACAGGGGCGGTCTAAGGTCATTTTAAATGGTAAGCGAACATTATTTTGCCCCCCCAAAACATTATTTTGGCCCCCCAAAACATTATTTTGCTCCCCCAAAACATTATTTTGGCCCCCAAAACATTATTTGCCCCCAAACATTATTTTGCCCTCCCAAAACATTATTTTGGGCACCACATTATTTTGGGCCCTCCCACGCATGCCCAAAAGCTCCTGTACAAAACATTAGGCAGGACCACCTCTGGAAAAGAGGGAAGTAAAGAGAGAAGGGAGGAATTTTGCCCCCAAACATTATTTTGAGAGTAAGGAATGAGGAGAGACTGAGGGGAGGGGAAAGAGAGAAAGGAAGGAGAAGGAAAGAGGAGGAAGGGAGGGAAAGAGGAGGAAGGAAAGGGAGAAGGAAGGAAGAAAGGAGGAGCAAGGAATGAATAAAGGAAGGAGGGGAGAAAGGGAGAAGAAACGAGAGGTGGAGAAGGCAGAAAGGAAGGAGGAAGGAGAGGAGAAAGGAAAAGGGAAGGAAAGAGAGAAGGAAAGAGGGGGTGCAGTGTCCTATTAATATTATTATTATTATTATTATGATCCTCCTGCTCTCGCCGCTTTCCCGCCTTTCCATTGCCTGGTGTGCCCCCTCCCCCTCCTCACCTGCGGAAGGAAGGAAGGAAGGCAAGAGGGAGACAGGCTTCGGCTTCGGCTTCTTCCCTGGTCCGTGAAGACCAGGGAAGAAGGTCAAGGAAGTGGCCGCATGGGGCGCCATCTGGGAAGGGGCGAATTCCCCCGCCCGCCGGTGCCAGACAGTGTCCTGGCCCTGCTGATGTTCCTCAGGCAGCGCCACGGCTGTCTGCATTTGGACTGGCCGGCCTTGTGGCTCCAACGCCGCTTCTGGGCATGCGCGGAGGTTTTCGCACAGGCGCAGTTGCTCCTGTGCTCAATTTCAGCTCTAGAGCAACTGCGCCTGTGCGAAAACCTCTGTGCATGCCCAGAAGCGGCGTCAGCTGACAAAGCCGAACCCAAAGCAGGCAGTCGCGGTGCTGCCTGAACATCAGCAGGGCCAGGACGCTCTGGGCGCCCGGTGGCGGAAGGTCGCCCCGTCCCAGATGGCGCCCTACGCGGCCGCTTCCTTGGCCTACCAGTAGGACCGCCCCTGTACTTTAGTGTGGATAGATGTTAGTCGCCTTGAGTCTGCATGGGAAGTAAGGCAGGATATAAATAAAGATTATTATTTTTATTATTTGAAACACAACAAGATGAGCCCACCGCAAACAAGATCACTCTGCTGGTTGTTGTATTGGATCACACGTCGGACTCTTCCCAAGTGTCTAGGACTGTGTGATGTATCGGCGAATAATGTGTGCTGATCCCAGTAAGGTGGCCTTCTGCAACTGACAGGTGGTAATTTTGTCAGGGCCGATTGTATTCAAGTACAGGCCAAGATCTTTAGGCACTTCACCCAGTGTGCCGATCACCATTGGGACCACCTTGACTGGCTTGCGCCAGAGCATTTGCAGTTTGATCTTTAAATCCTCATATTGTGTCACCTTTTCCAGTTGTTTCTCTGCAATCCTGCTGTCACCTGAGATTGCGACATCGACGATCCATACTTTGTTTACAATTATTACAAGATTATTATTATTATAATATTACTGACACAAAAATTATTATTTATTAATTTACAGTACTTATTAGGCCTGGGCAATCATGGTTCTAAATGGTTCTAAAGTACTTACAAAACTAAAGTTCTGGTGGTGAACACTAGGTGGTGCTGGTGCTTTGCTTCTACAGTGTTGCTAAAGTTCTGGTGGTGAACACTAGGTGGCGCTGGTGCTTTGCTTCTCCATTGTTGCTAAAGTTCTGGTGGTGAACACGAGGTGGCGCTGGTGCTTTGCTTCTACAGTGTTGCTAAAGTTCTGGTGGTGAACACGAGGTGGCGCTGGTGCTTTGCTTCTACAGTGTTGCTAAAGTTCTGGTGGTGAACACTAGGTGGCGCTGGTGCTTTGCTTCTCCATTGTTGCTAAAGTTCTGGTGGTGAACACTAGGTGGCGCTGGTGCTTTGCTTCTACAGTGTTGCTAAAGTTCTGGTGGTGAACACTAGGTGGCGCTGGTGCTTTGCTTCTACAGTGTTGCTAAAGTTCTGGTGGTGAACACTAGGTGGCGAACATTTCAGAACTCTAACAAAACTTTCAAAATTCCATTATTATTTCATTATTGCCGAAATATGCCACAGAGGCTATTTAATAGGGCCTGGGCAATCCATGATTCTAAATGGTTCTAAAGTACGTACAAAACTAAAGTTCTGGTGGTGAAAACTAGGTGGCGCTGGTGTTTTGCTTCTACAGTGTTGCTAAAGTTCTGGTGGTGAACACTTCAGAACTCTAATGAAATAATAATGAAGTTTTGTTAGAGTTCTGAAAAGTTCACCACCAGAACTTTAGCAACACTGTGGAAGCAAAGCACCAGTGCCGCCTAGTGTTATCCACCAGAACTTTAGCAACACTGTAGAAGCAAAGCACCAGCGCCAGCGCCACCTAGTGTTCACCACCAGAACTTTAGCAACACTGTAGAAGCAAAGCACCATCACCACCTAGTGTTCACCACCAGAACTTTAGTTTTGTAAGTACTT